>JAVYIG010014691.1:0-40069 GCA_035222895.1 Strongylocentrotus droebachiensis | reverse complement strand
TGTGTGTATTTGTGTATGGGTCTAAAAATACCCGCCTCACAGCAAGCATGCAGTGCTAGAGGTCAATACGCATTAGCATTGACTCTCTATGCTTTGCTGGAGTGGAGTAAAGTACCCGGTTTTCGGCCACTTAAGACAAAATCCTATTTATTGGACTCTTTACTTCCTATTTATTATCATTTCTTGTTCAAATCATGAAGCAAATATTATTATTATTTAAACAAAAAAAGAATCCCCAAAAAAAATCACGAATTGCCATGACAATATTCATTTCAATTTTCACTGTTTTGGAGCCGGTTATCGGCCGAGCGTTTCAGTTTACGGCCGCATGTACAAAGTCAATAGGAAGCGCTCGCGCGCGCCGTGCGTTTCTGCGCTGATGTATAGCACAAGCGGGCGGAGCAGGTATCCCACGCCGGAGCTCCCGGGTGCTCGCCTGGCCGAATACAGGCACAGCGGTGATCGGAAGTTGGAATCTGAATTAGACGGACATATCGTGTGTGCGTCGCGGTGTGCGGCTGCATTGATTTAATACATGCGATGAGATACTTTTGAGCTTGCGACCAGCACAAAATCGGGCTCTATATCTGAAAAATACTTGAAATAAAGCTCATTTTATGGTACCCATATTTCTTACATACACGCGTAAGAAACTCGATTTTTCAGATTTGGGTAGCGGGACCGCCGATTACATCGCTAAAATGTGATATTTTAGGATAGATTTTTCATTGCAAATGTGGTTCTTCAGTGACACTGGCATGGTATGGTATGTGTGGGATATGTGTTATGCTATTATGCGATGAATTTTAAAGTGATTTTAACATGTATCCAACCAATTGGCCGAAAACCGGAGCTGACCGATTACCGGGTACTTTACTCTAGGTAAACAACATCAAAAATGTGTCCAAAATCACACTTTCCCGCACCCGCCCAATATTGGACAGTGGCTTTGATAAATTGTGTGGGACTTGTGATCGTAATTAAAGGACAAGTCCACTCGGCTAAAAAGGTTTAATGATTAGATAGACAAAAATCTAAAAAGCCCAAATATAACTTGGTCTTGGAAAATGGAGCTCGGACTTATTTTTAATTAATTGTTTTAATGAGCAAAGAACAAGTTAGTGATCGAGCCGGTTCTCCCCCACAATGCATCGCGCGACATTTTTTGTGACGTAGGGTCCTCACAACACAGAGCTAGCTAGCTAGAGACGATGCCCATTCGCGAACCAGTCAGACCGCAGCGCTCGCCAAATCGCACGTATTTACTCAAGTCGTATGCACGTTTTTGCTCCTCATGAATACGTAATAAGCAAAAACATGGCACAGTTCTCATCTTTCTGCTATGCTCAGGATTCATTTAATGACATTGAATTCGTCATGAATATTGAGCCAGAACTATAAACATTATAATGTACTATTCAATAAATAGTGAGTGAAGTTTGAAAATGTGAAAAAAACACCAAATAAAACTTGCAAAATTTTTTTTTTGAAGAGTCGGATATACATGTTAAATAACCATTTTTATTGGGGGTGCGTCTCGCTGAATTTTGGCTTACCACATAATGTAGATATTTTCCTAACATAATATTATACTTCCTGTCAATGTTTGTCTCAATACCAGTCAGGAACTAGCAAAGTAGTAGCTGATGCATAATAGACTTCGGCGGAAAATACGACATGGCCGACCGACGAGCGTTTCGCATCGAGATCAACCGGGGGATACCACGTTATATATAACTCTGCGTCGATTCGCGGTCCAACCAGTCTGCGCGCTATACGTGAACACGCACGGAAGATAGACGGAGATTAAGGATATTCATGAATTACTCTCGTGTGCGTAACCCCCGGTCGTAGAGGCTTTGCATTGCCCCACATACTTATTATTGTGTACGATATTCATGCGCTACATACTTATAGAAGTGAACGGAAAGTACAAAGTTGGACACAAGTACAATCAAGTACAATATAGAATACCAGCTCTAGGGACAGAAGAGGGGATTTAAGTGTCTATATAGGCTATTTTTGGCCAGGCTTTGATATCATTTTAACAAAGAAGACACATTATTTGTATGAAATGTATGTTTGTGTAAATAAAAACTTTTGGGGCGGGGGGGGGGGGGGGGGGGGGCAATGTGATTTAAAATTGAAAATATGATTGTTCCCATCCCTGCTAATAATTTCATGGTTGTAAAAGTTCTGAAATGTGTTTTTATATTTGTAAACCATGAGCTAATGAGAAGAGCCTTAAACAGGAATTTCTTTTGGTAATTCCCAGACATTTGAGGATGGTAATATTTTATTTCATAGTTCTTTTGTCAATTGTGTTACTCCACTTCATGTGTATTCCTGGAAATAAAATATTACAAAATTCTTTCCCTTATTCTTTTTCTGTTTGATTTTGTTTTAAAGTGACCCGTGGGATATATATATCTGAAAATTTATTTTCGGGGTTTGTTTGACCCTCGGATAGAAATATTAGTGTGCGGTGGGCTGAAGGGCTCAAATATAACTTGAAGAATTCTAATTTTCATCTTCAACATCATTATCACAATCGTCATCGCCATCACAATCATTATCATCATCACCATAGCCCTCATCGCCGTCACCACCTACATCATCATCACCACCATAAGCATTGCAATCACAACCATCATCGTCATCATCATGATCATCATCTCCATCATCATAATCACCGTCATCATCGCCATTATCATAACCATGATCATTACTGCCATAATAATCACCGTCATCATTGCCATCACGAATCACGATCATCACCACCACCGACATCACCATTAATTGCCATCATCACCACCAACCGTTAACGACCAGCATTGCCATCATAATCACCCTCATCATCACCACCATCAGCATTGCCATCAAGATCATCTTCGCCATCATCACTATAATCATCGTCATCATGATCGCCATTACCACTGACATCATCACCGTTGCCATCATCATAATCACCGTCATCATTATCATCATCACCATAGCCATCATGATCAATCACCTTCACCACTGACATCATCACCATCATCTCCACCGTCTCCATCACCACCATCACAATCACCATCACCAACGTATCAAAATATGTCAATGCTTGACTATTTATATTATGTTTACCCTGTGTAGGTACTATTTCTGGATGAAATACAAATCTGCAAAAAATATCTTTAAAAAAAAAAAAATTGTTTTTCTTTTGTGGGGGGCTGTTATTTAACAGGTCAGTGTAATTTACATTCTTTAATCAAAATTCATGCTAACTAACCCAGAAGAAAACCAGCTCTGGTTTCTTCTGAATAACCCAGAAGAAAACCAGCTCTGGTTTCTTCTGAATAGCCTAGCAAACAGACAACGGTTAAACAAACAATGTATTATTTAACACTACTTCTAATAATAAATGCGATAGGACTAGGAATAAAATTTGCATTTTCTAATATTTATATTTTATTTATGAACTGACTTTGACATTTATATTGAGAGCATCACACGCATAAAATGTGTCGCTAAGAATAAAAGTATTATTAGAGTTCAATATTGTTAAATTGTATAAAGGTGACAGTTCTTCTTTCTTCTTCCTCGGTAAATGCTACTTCATACAACGAAGATTGATGTCTGTCAATGTCCCGCAAGCTTCGATGGTTGAGTGCGTCTGTCAGGAAAACAACAACAAATGATTGTTGTTCAGTCAGTTTTCTATTAATATAATAAATGCTTTGTTCGTGTGAAGCTCTGGAATCCCACCTTGGAACTTTGGGAGTATCAGAGATTTTTGTTTTATTGAAAGGATTAAGCTGAACAAAATCCTTCTCCTCCTTCTCCCAAACTCCCCGTTCAAGATTGTTTGTTGCAACGTGAAGCATAACTGCTGATGAGTCTTCAAATTAATAACCATTAAAACGAACAAAGGCCTGGAGTCCACTCAGTCCAGCAAATGTTGATCCAGGAATGCAATGGAGACTGATGTGTGATGTCTGTCAAAGTCCCGCAAGCTTCGATGGTCAAGTGCGTCTGTCAGAAAAACAACAACAAATGATAAGAAGAATAAAATGGCTTAGTTCAATGTATGGGGATTTGAAAAGAACTTATCAAAGTAGCTAGCCATTTATGGTAGCCAAAACTGGCTTGCTTTCAAATTTATTTTTTAAATGAAAACAAGTTACAGGTGTCAGATTCATGAAGTTTTCCCTTCATTTTTCAAGATGTGCACAAGTTCTAAAATGTAAGTGTTTAACTTCGGCTTTTTGTTTTAATTTTGCTCTGTTCATAATCATAATATATACAACTCGCACAAGGAATTGTTGCTTATTTCTGTGGCTGGCTGTAAGGTTTGAGTTGACCAGAAGGCAGAACCAAATTTTGAGAATACCAAAATAATAAAATTAATTATCCTGTAATTTGTCATTCTAATATCCAGCTCAGCTCAGCTAAGGATTCCAGTTCTTTACAATTCGACCACAGTTATCAAACCCCTTCATTACTTGTCTTAACATGTTTAAACCCTTGTAAATATTAAATTTTAAAACATATCATTTGTTCTAGATTTATAATAAATAGCAATGACTAATGAGCAGTCAGTGTCAGCAGTCCATTTATTTACATTGCTGTCGATTTGCGACAACAAAAACTAAAAAGCTGACACAAATATATACACTTGGGACTACTGTATGCACCACACAATGGAACAGCGACACACAAGAAACCCCGCCATTCCTGACTAAAAGGCCGTAGCCATAGCAATTTCCCGCGGTTTCGAATCATTTTCCGTCTACTTCCGGTAGATTTCCAAAATATAGCCCAATAATTAGGGCAAAATGTCTATGAAGTACATTATTATTTTTAAATATAGATTCTGAAAGACATTATTTGTGTTTAATGTTTTTCAAATAAGTTCATCCCTAACTGTAGTCTGTAGTGTACTGAACAACAGTACATAAACTTGTGCATTTAGGGATTAGCTTCTTTGAAGAACACTGAACACAAATATTGTTGATTCTTGTGTCATGTTCATAGTGAATGTGATATTATGTGAAATGGAATCATTTAAACTGTAGGTGAAATAATTAATAATGCATGCAAATAAAATAAACACTCGTCGCCAAAAATAGATGACTAATTGACTTAAAGCTTGTCTTCCAAAGATCAGACATACATCCAAACCAAATATTTTCATCATCTTTGTCATCATTAACACGATCCTTATTTATTACTAATAATATCATTAATGTTTCAGGTTATTATTACATCTACAGTATTCCACAGAAGTACACCCTCACAAATAATTTGCGCTTTAGTCTGGAAAACATCTACAATGTATCTCAGGAAAGCTAGTATTTTGTCATCTGTCATCTGTTTTGTCATATTTACCACAGCGCTACTAAGGTCAACCTATAATTTAGACGAGTGTAAATGATCATTTCTGGCGCATTGTTTGTACCGGTAGGTTGTATTGACTAGCAGCAACATGCACATCATGACATGGCACGGCCGCACGCATAGACCTACGACGCTGTAGATCTACGCCTGAGCGGCCCGGGCACGCAGGCATCGCGTACGATACGGTTACTGAATGAAGCCAAGATCTACGTTTGTGGATGTACTTTTTAATTGTTTACTTCATCATATTTTTGTAAGAACATTACCTTTTGACGCTCAGACTCTTCCCGACGTCGTGTTGTTGATTTCCTCTTGGATGGTGGTTGAGGACGGTGGAAGAAGATGGTAGGAATGGCATCGGGTTTTAGTAGTAGTTTCAATTTCATTCGGGCCTCGTACTTCATCACCTTCGCCCGAATTCCTGAAAACAATCAGCCTCGAAGTGGTCCTCGCAAACGACTCTATTTTTGCTAAATTGATATGTCCGTATATTAAACTTGTTCGTCCCAATATTGTTCAACCACTGAGAACATCTCTCCCTGCCTTTCAATGGGTTTGGGATGCTAAAGAAACTTTTTTTACTCCCATACCCTGGCCGATTGGAACACCCGTACGCCTGGCACAGCGGCATCTTGACTAGTCAGAATGTAAGACATGCGCTTAGTTGTGAGGACCATACGTCACATCACGTGATCAACAATCTGACATCGGTGCGGCAAATTTAAATGTTTTGCTAGAAATAACCGAAATAGAAATCGCTCTTAAAAATCAACCGATTGAAGTACAGCAGTGATATTTGGCAGTTTTAACCTTTGATTTATTTACAACATGCTATGATTTTTGAAAATTCGAGTGGACTTGTCCTTTAATCCCAGAATATCATAATCAGAGGTAAAAATTAAAAGCAATTTTCTTACCAGACCGATCAGCTTAGCTTCCTTTTCACGTGTACCGTGGGAATTTACGATCTCTACACAATGGTGATGACCTCTGACTGGCACTTCCGTAATTGTGGGTAAATTGTGCTGCTTCCGTATAATGCGCTGTATGAGTGTTATTCAGCGCATTATACGGAAGCAGCACATTTACGAGAATGTGCTGCTTCCGGAAGCAGCACAATTTACCCACAATTACGGAAGTGCCAGTCAGAGGTCATCACCATTGTGTAGAGAACGTAAATTCCCACGGTACACGTGAAAAGGAAGCTAAGCTGATCGGTCTGGTAAGAAAATTGCTTTTAATTTTTTATTTTTACCTCTGATTATGATATTCTGGGATTAATTACGATCACAAGTCCCACACAATTTATCAAAGCCACTGTCCAATATTGGGCGGGTGCGGGAAAGTGTGATTTTGGACACATTTTTGATGTTGTTTACCTACCTCTCCGTGGGGCCCTATGGGAGCAAGTTAAGGCTCTCTCGAATACTATCATTAAAAAAACATTTCGAGAGAGCCTTTAAGGCTAAGTATGACCCGTAACCCCGGCGTGGAGGAACCCTACTAAAAGTAAAACATACCCACAATGAAGTAAATATTCATCAAATATCAAAATAAAGGTCGTGATTTAAAAGTCGATATCTGTTTCGTGTTAATTTTCTTATCTTTTTCAGAGTATTTTTCCTAAAAACGAAGACTTATAATATGCACTTTCTCACAGGATTCACGGCAAACTGCAGCACAATACATTTGAAAACCCTACCCCACGGTGGGGTGTGGGTGCGAGTGTGTTCAGTTAGCGCCCGCATTCCACCGTCGGAATTGTTCCTTGCTCTGCTGATAAATAACCTGATAAATAAGGCCATGTAAAATTGATTACATGTTGATCGTCCGGATTTTTTGAAAAAGAGGAGGAGGGTGTACCATGTAATTATTTGATATTTGATATTTTTCCCAAGATGGCTGCCGCGTGTACAAATAGTATATAATTGAATATGTACATCAACCAACGTTGCTGTAGTATGCAAGTCGTTGCATGCGCATGCATGCTGTCTGAAATCCAACGCTAGAGCGCGGCCGCGCTATCGTGAGGTATCTGCGATGCGATGATCAGTCGACTCGATCGACTCATCTCTAGCTAGCTCCTCGACTCAAGCATATACATGCGATATATGCATGCACAGCGCATGCATCATCGCATCATTTTTTAGCGCAGCTTCACTTCAGCATATCGCCGATCATATAGCATATCAACCACTCTACATTTCAATACAATTTTTTCTAGAGTCTTAGTATGTTTGTACAAGAATATTTGAACAGCGTATTTGAAGAAAAGGTGGAAAAGATGCATATGGTAAGTATTCTGTGTTGTTTTCTGAATAAAAAGAAAATATATCAAATATCAAATATAAGGAGGCGGGCGGAAAAAAGGAAGCGGGCGGGGACGATCAACATGAAATCAATTTTACATGGCCTAAACAACATAATGCTATCAACAATTTTTCTCGTATTGCAGCATTTCCTGAGGGTATCGGCAGGTGTTTGAGGAGTACGCTACCCGTCTTCGCCAGCGTTACCCCGACCTTCGCATCGAAGGAAACAACTTCCCTGCCCACCCCATACGCCGCTACGTTGCCTCATTCCTTGCCATGGCTAAGATAGTCCTCATCGGCCTGGTTGCCTGCGGTTACGACCCATTCCCGTTGTTCAACATGCAGACACATCCTGTCTGGAGTTGGGCAATTCAAAACAAAGTGAGTTCATGTAATTATTAATGAGAGTTCCAACATATGCACTGGCAACAATTATTTTGTTAAAGACTTGGGATTAGAGTTTTGAATTGGATTTAAACTTAAGGTTAGGATAAGGGTAGTGTTACTTTTTCTTCCATTGAAGTACAGGTCACCATGTTGTTGGAGTATCGTCGTACCTTGAGGTATAGATTGTAGGTATAGATTACCGAAATGCTAACTTCATATTCGCTCGTTGTCAAGGTTACTGGTTCCAAACAACAGAGCCTGCATATGAGGTTCACTGCGAAAACCATTTAAACTACGGGCTGGAGCAGGGCTAATTCAATGTTTTGGGCCTGGTGTAAGCACCCCGCCATTGTTTAGCACAAGATTCTCTGAAATCAGCAACTTCTACAACTTGGCCTCTATGAGATCACCTTTTTGTACTCTCTAGTGTTTGGTCCATGGTTGATGTTTAGAATTTGGTTACCGGTAGTTATTGACGGATTATGATATTTACCACGCAGCAGTTGTTGCTGGCGAATGTGTTGTACAACTGGAAGTACAAATTCATATCAGGTAGTATGTACATATGTAGAGTTAGTTTTAGAAAAGATACAAGTAATGCACTTCAATTGTTTCTCAAGCCTAAGTTCTAACTGTGTCATAAAATTCCACAATCACATTAATTTTTTAATTTAATATTCTTATACACCAAGGATGTCATCTACTAGTATCAAAGATTCTTAAGTATATTTGTTCAATGTTGTATCATTATTCTTTATTTCAGCTGTCTTTTGTATGTTTCTGTCTCAGTGATATTTCTAATTTTCACCCAAAACAACTTTTTCATAAAGGCTGGATGGTCCTTAACTGTTGGCCTTAAACCCTTGCCGATCACAACTTTCATACTTTTATATTTCTATTTGTCTATTTTTTTTCCCCAAAAAACATCCTGCATATCTGTATATGACTTCTCTACTTTTTACAAAAGGAACTTCTTGTAATATTTGGATTCCTAGTTAAGTGTCAGATTCGTCTAAAGTACAATTTTCAAGACCATCGTTTGTGCATTGCAATAATTTATCCATTTTGTGTTTTGTCTTTCTTCTCACAGATCTATGCATGTATGATGCTGTTCTTCATAAGTAATGCCATTGAAGGACAGTTGCTTTCTACCGGGGCCTTTGAAGTTACATTTAATGGTAAGCTGCCTATTCTTTTATTTAAAGTTTTAAAACATTGTGTCTGGGTTAAAAGAAAGAACACCCAACAATAACAACGTTAAGACCAGTTCATTTGATTTGATTTGATAAGGTTTTATTCAATATTCGACAATACAGCTGGAGGCTGATACAAGTGAATTTACAAGGTAAAAATAATTCCATAGACATAAAAATATAATTATATGCTTTAACACTTTAAAATTAATCCAGATATAAACAGTACATAGTAAATAAATCATAAATAATGAAAACAATAATAATATTGAGTTCGGTTTGCATACTTGGATATGAGATAAATAGAAAATCAAATGGTGTAAGATCAGATATACAGTTTGAGAGTCGGTGCAGAAAATTTTGATAATGTATTAAGAGAAAAATTATTATTGATCATTAAAAAATTGAAACTAAATGATTAAACTTTAACTTTACATGAAGTATATATACAAAATAAATTGATAAAATACAATTATTAAATATTGTTATGTATGATCTTCATGAATACCTGATGTAAAACCCGGCTTGAAAACGTAAAATTACATTTATTAAATTACATCTATTGAAATAACATTAATAATTATTGCATTGATCAACTTGCATTTATCAAATTTAAATTTAAAAAGTCAGATAATATACATTGTTCTTCTGAGTTGCATAGATTGGCAATGAGAATATCTTTTATAATAATTTATCGGATCAAAATTGCATTAAACAAAATTATATCTCTAAAAATTACATTGTTTTCTCAAAATAAAATTCTTAAAAACTGCATTTTATCAAAGTTCTATTTATTAAAATCATATTTATCAAAACTATATTCGTAAAACTACATATAAATTCAAGTACCCATAATTTGTTGTTTATTTATTTGTCTGCAGAAGTAGACATTCTTTTGATTTACCTCCATAAATATTGACTTCTTAGGCGTCTTTCAATCATCTTAATTTATTCCATGACATCTTAAATGTTTTAAGATTCTTTCCAGACAGAGTTATTATTAAAGCCCCTCTGCACTAGTTTGGCATGGAGGGAATTAGACATCCCTGCAAGGTCACTGGCAGGTGGTTATCTCATCAAATCAGCTCTCAATTAACATAAGAAAAAGGGCATCATGGGGGATCAACTGGTACCGCTTAGCCATTGTTGGCTGTATAGAGGGCGCAATTAGCTACATGTATAAATAGTGCTGTAGGGCTTTAAGATGAAAATATTGGTACATGGGATACTTGGAGGGACATGTGGGATACTGGAACATGGGATACGTTGCTTGAATGATTTTGTGGTGAACCTCATATGCTGGCTCTGTTGTTTAGAACCAGTAACCAGGGGACCGTTTCTCAAAACCGTCGTAAGTCTTTGTTCGTGGACATCCCATAGAAACGTGTGTTAATTCTATAACACACGTTTCAATTGCATGTCCATGAACTGAGACTTATGACGGTTTTGAGTAACCGCCACCTGGGTGACATGGAAACGTGGCATTAGCACTTAGGTACTTCATCATCTAAAGATCTAGTTATCTTATTTATGTGATCATTGTCTTTTACCCTTAGGTATGCCAATTTGGTCAAAGATAGAATCTGGAAAAGTCCCCAAGTTTCCTGAGCTGGTCCAAATTCTTGAAAACACCATGAAACTAAGTTACAGACAGATATAATTACATTTACCAAGGTAAGTAGAAGTATATGGCAGTTACCGAAAACATATATGGTCTGTAGGAAGCCAGAAAGCCATTAACTGTGTGAAATAAAATACAGGTACAATGGGTGATGCCCTTTAATATCAACCTGAGCAGTCGGTATTAAAGAGAAATATAATTATGCTGAAATACTGGTAATAGGAAATGAATACCCGATTACTGGATTTAGTTGATAGCCCTACCAGAATGCAGACCCCGCCAAATCATGTGTTAAATGATATTTTAGTGTTGATTTATATTTCTAATGCCATTACACTCAGTAACGTACATTTTTGGACTTTTTTTTGGGGGGGGGGGGGGGGGGGGAGACACAAAAGGAAGATACATATATATGTATATAATTATTTGCATGATTTTTGTTTGTTTTTGTTGATGTTTATATTATGTATACATGTGTTTCTATTCATACACAGACTTGTAGAGGAACAGCCATTAGCTGAATGAAATGAAATGAATGAATACAAATTTTTCTTTTATATTAGGGTTTACTTTAATAGTTGACATGAATTCGTTTGTGTTGTGTATGTTTGATGGTATCAGTGAAAAAATGTAATTCTCTAAATCTTGTGTTAAAAAATGTATGTGTACCTAATTCTTTTTCCTTGTTTCTGTGTTTATTCACAGGGCAGAAAAAGATGATTGTCCTCTATGATGCAATATTGAACCTGACATGTTTAGTTGCCTGCAGTTTTATGCCTTCACGAAGCTCCCCACTTCTCACAAATTCGTTGGAAGAGAAAAGTATTTTTCCTGTACTACAAAAACATCAGAGACTGAATTTGAACTCTTCAGAATAGAAGTGGGTAGCTTTTAGGACAGGCCAACCTCCAATTCAGTGTATGACATAATGAAGGCTGGGGCGGAAAGCTTTATCGAGCAAGCCTCGGCTGGATCAACATCTGTTTTGACGGAAACAGATGCGTCCACCAACGGAGGATAAACCTGCTATATACAACAAACCACCAGGTCTACTGGGATTATATATTTTATCATCTTCTTTTCACCATTACCTCTTCAATAAGAATTGTTATTCTTGAAATATTTTTGAAATTATTGTACCTATTGATGTTTCATGTTATGATGGTGGTTTTTATGCTGTTGAGTCCAGTTCTATTTTTCATGCTCGTGATCTCTCTCTTTCAATGTCTATCTTTTTTCTCTCACTCTCACTCTCTCTCCATCTCTTAAAATTATTGTCATTAAAGCGTACCCATCAAATGTAAAAAAAAATTTGTGTATGTAGCTGGAATGTATAAAACCAACATCACAAATCTGATGTCTCACCAGCGTGCGATAAATAACTAGCTACCTGATTTGTCGAGAAAGTTGTCGACCCATCTCCCAAAATCACCCCGCTAGAGTGACTATCGCAACTGAACCGAGTGACGGTGCAAGGATTGTGAAACGCGAGAATTGGTTATGGAAATTATTGATTAGGGTGGTGTGTATGGAGTACATGTCATCCTTATCCTTTGAATTGACTGCCTTCTCGTGTGCAGAAAAGTCCTTTACAGTTAGAAATCGTTTGTAATGGACATGCAGAGCTGCCAACCATTCCGTTTTTCCCGGAATTATTAGTAGTATTAAATGTCTTTATGTCAATCATCTATCATTAAAATCACTGAATATGATATGCACATGTTCATAGGAGTCTAGATTAAAAAGAATTTTCCCCTGGATGTACGTGTAGTTTTTTTCCCCGATAGCTTGTACTGTCGAATCATTTTGTGAAAATAATTTTGTTTGTAAAATGTTGGACATCTGTTGGAAAGTGTAAGGGTGTTAAACGTGTAGGTCTGTTAACGTGTAATTTTTGATGTTCGTTGTGATATCTTAAATTTTTAAGGGTACAAGTAAAAGACTGTAGTGAGCTTGTTTTGTGTGAAGAGTTAAATTAAAATGTGCAATATATGAAATGATGACTGTACATGAATTCTTCCCCTCGACCCCTTTTAAACTTTGATGCACTGAAATCTTTTAAAACATCGACAAGAATAAGAAAAATAAAATAAAAATAAAACCCCTCCATCTTACAGCAAGCCAGAAGTACTCAATTAAGCTGATATCTTTCTCGAGCTCAAATCCCATTCTACTTTACTTTAAACTAGTTTCAGTAAAAATGCTTCTTAAGAAATATCTTGACAAATGAAGTATATGTTCCTGCATGTACTTGCTTCATAGTGGTTATAAAAGATATTGTGATTTAGCAGTTTAAAAAAACACAATTATGATTCAGCACAAAACCTGTATCACAAAATGTTACGCAATGTTTAGCCATACATGAAAACTTGACTTGTTTCCAATTTATTTTATTCTCTGTATGATGTGGATTAAGCGTGCATGTACAGAATGGTGGTATTTTTATTGTGTGTGGAGTGAAAATGTAAAATAAATAAAGATTCCAATATCGAAGATTTTGTAACAAAAATGATATACTATGTGAGACGACAAATTGAACATGTTTAATTTGGTCTGTTATTAAAATGGTGCATAATACATTAAACAAATTATGATACCCTGTATTAGTGGATTTTGTTTAAAATCCGAACCTAGTTAGACATAAATATGGTATTGCAACGAAGAACTATTTCTCTCCTTACATGTATCTCTTACACATTTTTTACCCCTATTTTATTTCAATTTTTATTCAGTATCTTATGAAGGGGTTGTAAAATGCTTTAACACTGGTACTCTTTATTTAATATGAATACATGTATTTATTTATTATACTTTATTCACAATTACTTGGAACTTTATTTTTAATGATCATTGGATTATTATCAGGGTACTGTATTTAGATTATTTGGATTGTGTTGGTGATGAGTAACATATATGTTGTGGATACTTTAAATATACTCCCAAATGTAGGTTATTCTTGGAAGTTGGAAGCTGGGGGGCGTTTCACAAAAATCTTAAGTTGAACTGAAATGTATCTCCAAGTTGGACTTAACAATTATTGAATGCCGCTAGCATCTATGAAAATATTTTGTTTCAGTTATTTTAAAGGGTATAAAATGTTGATTCAAATCATTCATATTTTTCTATTACCAAGGAGAATTCATGTTCTTGATGTGGGATTTATACAAAGTCTGAAATACTTGAATTTTCGCTTTTGATTAAATTTTATTTTAAGGCTACAAATGGGTCTCCATAATGTTTAAGTCCAACTTAGAGTTAAGTTTCACTTAGAATCATTGTGAAACACCCCCCCCCCCCCCTCCCTCCCTCCCCTGATCAAAATGTAACTTTCATCCATGGAACCTTCTCACTCTCATTGTTGTAGTAAATAGACACATCGATAAAGAAGACTAATTTTTGCTAGTATTATGCACCCAATAAACTGCATTTTCAACAGTTACTTTCTCTTGCATCATCTCTTGTTCTCTTTTTTCTTTATTTATGGTACAAACTGATAAATAGACATTGATATGATTTGTGTCATTGTGTTAAACAATATTTAATACATCAAAACATTCCACTTATCACAGTACATGTATCAATATGTATCAGCAATATGACAAATGTTATGTAGCATCCACTTCTCTCTCGCAGCTTTTTTAATGGCTCATCACCAAAATTACAAAGAAATGTCTCCATTGAATCACACGATTCAATATTGACATCAAGAATCGTGAGAATTCTTTTTTAAACTACAGCTACTAAATTTTAGTCACCCAAAATTGATTGAAACAAGGTTATCCATTGAAAAAGAGACTTAGAGTGAAATTTGTGTAATAACCTGATACTAGTTCATTAGAAAAATATCAAAAACATGCATAGAAAGATACAAGTGGGACTACAATCTACATGTACTACCCCACTGCGACATATGTTTTAATATAGTCGGTATACACATACATTTATGAATATTGTTTTGGGATTTTGTCTTGATAAATATATGAAGAGTGACATTGCACCAGTACTTTAAAAAAAAAAAAAAAATAGTATCAACATGTATATCATTTTCTACAACATACTTGTGCATAGATGTACAGTTTAGCTTGCGCATTGAATGAAACTTTGGTGAAATGGCTACAGATTAAAAAGAAGCCTTTTACAGTGTCTCATTTTAGTGATGCTTCTAATTCATATTTTGATCCACAATGCTAGCAATTGGGAATTAATCATGAGAAAAAAACTCAGCAAATTTTGAGTAATGCATTTTTTGGTGCCCTTCTCAAATAATAGCGATTTTGATTGAAAGTAATCACATAAGTCTCTAATTGGTAACATGGTGAACAATATAAAATCAATATTTCCATGTACAAATTGGCTTTTTTTCCCCCCGTTGAATTTTGTAATTTTCTTTCATAACATGTTATTTTAATATTTAAAAAAGGTCTCCTCTTACAAAAGTACTTTCATTACTGAACTTTAAATAGCAGTAATATGACCAAAAGAAAGGAAAAACTGAAGTGGAGTTAGAGTTCACAGGGTTCGATGTATAATGGAATGGATAATTGGAAATCAATTACAATCACAACATTTTGAAATGACAAAGAAGTAAAGAACATACTCGCATCAACAATACAATATAATTTAATTTAGCATGATAATGTACACCAATATTTTACAAAATATCTAAATGGGTGAATATATACAGATATATATGATTTTGTATAAAAGAAACATTGCACATTTAATATATCTCTCTAACATCTCACATGACTTAGTGGTTGTACGAAACATGCTCCTGCCATGATTGGTCTGCCAATAATATCCTACATTGACAAAATTCATTGCTTTAAAAAGATCCGGTAACTTTGTTTGAGATTCTGAAACAATATCCTGGATTGAGCTCATGCTGCAATGATAATTATAAACCTTTAGGTCAGTCAGGAACCCCGTGACTTTTACAAGCCGATCGCCTGCCTGATTATCAAGATATTCATGATCGGAAATCAAAATAGAATTTTGCGTTTGCGTTTTCCTAAAGGTTTTCATAACATGACAGTCTTTTGGGGAAAACGAGTATGGTAACACCAGTCACTCAAATAATTTTACTTTTTTGAGGCACTTCATGATCATTTTGAAGCGCAATTTGTTTAGGGCTTCAATATTACACCATATCAAAGACACTGATAACATGTAGGTCCATGCATCTCAGATTTAACAATGTTAAACGATGCCTTTAATACTACATCTAGCCCCAAGGCCCCCAACCCTAACCTGAACTGAAACTCACTTGCAATACCAACCCCAATCATATATCTTTGATAAAATCAAGCATGAAGCGATTTTCGCTAGAGCAAATGTCGGAACGTCAAAATAGTCTTATCATAATGGCAACTGATGGGACGACAATTAATTAAATGTTCATGCCAAATCAGCGGATGATAGTTTTGGCTCCTGCAGTGTTGAGCATCAACTTCGGGTCTAGTGTGCTTCCAAACATTGGCTGTCATGTTCTGTGATGGGCGCAACTGAACACCATGCAGTTTGACTCACAAGCGTGCCCCGACGCCTCTCAAACATCCATCCTCTTCAATGTTCTAAACTCTTCATGGTTTAGAAATAGTTGGTTGGGAGGTTTGTGAACTGTTCATACCTGAGAAGTTCAATAAATCAAGTACAGCCACACAAAGGCACATAGCTTGAAATCCAATCCATAAAACTGGCAGTACAACAAACGTTGCCTCTTTTGTCAAGTAATACCGGTTGCAATCAAACATTCCACACCAATCTTGGGCACTATGGCAGAAGATCTTATCCAAGGGACAGGCTGTAGAAGAATATGATGCAGCAAGGCTGAATTTTCTGCTTGCAACCAGGCATCCACACCAACATTAGGGCCCTATGGCTTAGCATCCTATCCGAGGGACTGGCGGTCGAGAAGCACATGATCAGTTCAGGCTGGTCAGAGTAGTTTGGTGGAGACCATAGCTTGGGAGTCCATTCTTAGTTCTTCCATGGCAAGATGAGTCTAGATCCTTAGACCTTATTGGCTCTCTTAATCACGTTGCACCACATCTGTAGCGGTACTTGGAAGTATGGTCGGTTCACCCTGTAAATATAACAGTTGAAAGTACATATTCAAAACCATTCAATACTGGATTTTTTTTAAAGGCACAACTGTTCTGATCACATGTTGTTTCTCCAAGTTATTAACTATAATATTATTCTTTTATTTCTACATTGTTTAAATACAATGTACTGTTTTTGAAGACAGTATACATGGGCAAAAATGTTGTCAAATAAAAATAAAAGGTTGAAAAAAAGGCAAATTTTGATTGAAACAAAAACGTTTTTGTATCTCCCAATGTGTTGCCAATTTGATGATTTTAAAATTTATTTTCCGGTTTAAAATTCCTGGCATCAAACATACATGTAATATAATCATGAAACACAAAATCGTGCAGTGTGTGCAGAATTATGTTCCCTTCCTACTCATGGATCTGGCATGTTATTTAGAGCTCTGAATCAAAAATGATTTAATAACCAAACCACACGCATAAGTAAGGGCCACATTGTTAGAATTATCAAAAGTCAAAGAGCATCTCTCCTGTAGTCCTGACCAATCCTGTGTTGCATTAATGAATACTTCCACTAACTACACCTCCTGTTAGCTACCAACCTTCACCCCTACTGAACAACTGGGTTTACAAATAGTGATCACAAAATGAATTAAAAAGCATGTTACAATTTTGATTTAATTCATTAATGAATTGAATAAGAAATATCTATGAAAACAAAGTTTCAGTTTGAAGAAATCTGATCTGGCTATTCTTGGTCTAAATAAAACCCCACTAGAATTGAGGATCTGCAAACTGCACACAAAGGGATCTGTATAAGGTATTACTTACGTTGGTCTTTCCATGATGTCTTTACCCAAGTCCAGGTCTTCCAGATTGAAATTGACGCCCTCCTGTGTCATGCCAGACTTCTCCTCGCACTCGACAGGAACCTTCTCGATCTGGTCCAACTCGAACTTCAGATTACCTGAATTTAAAAAGAAAATTATCACAAAATAATCAGAGCTGTGCTTAGCATGTTTGAGAGGTGTCGGGGCATGCTTGTGAGCCAGACTGCATTGTGTTCAGTTGTGCCCATCACAGAACATGACAGACATGATTCAAAACACTTAAAGGAATTCAAGGTTGAATGAATTATCAAAGATAGACATCATAATACAAAAACTTTAATACTTTTGGTTCTTAGTACATTAAAAATTATTATGAAATTGGGTGAGAAAGAAATTTGGTCATAGCATTCCAAACTGGTCTCTTTGAAAAGTGAAATATTATTGTTTAAGTAGCCCAAGCATGCTGAGCAATGTGTGCAGCAATTTTTAATAGCAAGGAAAAAGTGCTACCGGTATATCAAATACTTTTGGATTAGATTCCAAAATATCAAATAATAGTTACAGTCAAACCTGTCTTTAATAGTGGCCACCTCTCTAGAAAGGACAACTGTATAGAGTGGCCATATATTTTGTCTTTTACGAGAAAGAAATGTATGTTTTAGGACCTATCTTGAAATGCCACCTGTTTATAGTGGCCCTGTATTTTGTCTCCCTTGAGAAAGAAAACTGTGTTTTAGGACCTGTGTAGAAAGGACACCTGTCTACAGTGGCCTCTTTTTCTGTTTCTCTTGGGTGGCCTTAATTGATAGGTATAACTGGATGGTCCTTTCTTTATACTGTTCTTATCTTTGCTTGTGAGCTTTGGTGATATTCATTATTTATATTTCTGTGTACCGGTACTACATTTTTATTCTGTTCAGGACCATGATGTGAGACAGATTTTGTATGTACAATGTATATCTGATTCTTGTTATCCTGAATAAATATATTTCGATAAATAAATAAATATAAAATTTACCTTCTAGGATATCTCCCAGCTTGCTGGCTGTCTTATAGCACATATCGCTGGGCCAGAAGGCTGGGACGGAGGGATAAAGACGGCAGGTATCCTGGGCCGTATGAAGACCAAGTCTATGAAGCAGGGCCATGTAGTGAGTGTCCTTGTGGGCATTCTCAGAGCTCTCCGTGAAGGGGATGATCGGTACTGACTTCCCATCGGCTGTTTAGGGATGAAACAATAAATAAGATAAGATAAGTATTTATTGACATAATAACAAGATACAGGGATGCCAGTTAGAAATGATCAGAGGGCCTGAAAATCATCTAGCATGAGCTATTTTGTACACAAAAAAGCCTAAACTATGGTCTGAAAATAACTCACCATCCCTGAAGATACAAACAATTACAAACTTATATTACACTTTTTTTAGAGCTTAACCTTTTAGTCCAGCTTTTAAGAGCTAACTTTTGACAAATATGCAATGCAAAAATGTTTTTGAACACTTTCATATGTTTCCAATGTTATCTGATGAAAATTAGTGGTATTATAGCAAACTATGAAACTTACTATGTGAAATGGCTTTATCTACGCTTAGTTAAAATGTATACCTCTTTTAAAAAGAGTTAATTATAATGTATGCATGCAGGAGTGGGTGCTGGCAGATGATTGTAATACTTACAGACACAGTGCCATATGTGTGGCTCTCCTACATGAACCTTCGGGCAATCTGAGGAAAATACAAAAAACAGAAATATCATAATACAGTGTAACCTTGTTAAAACTTATTACTTAAAGCCACACTGTCCTACTTGTAGCTACTTGTTCCCTCTATATAGAAAACAATGCCTAATTGGTGACCATTGGTCCCCCATGATCCTCTTTTTCTTATGTTAATTGAGAGCTGAGTTGATGAGATAACCACCTGTCAAGTGACCTTGCAGCTAGCTCTAATCCCTCCTATAAACTAGTACAGATAAGCTTTAAGGCCAAACACTTAACTTCACTAGACAACAACATTATGTCCTTGAGCAAGGCATTTCATCAACATTGCTCTTTTTCACCCAGGTGCTAAATGGGCACCTGACAGGATGTGTTAGTCAACATGATTGGATCAGCATGTGCACGCCTGTATAAAAGCGACGAGCTGGAATGCTCCCCAGGGAGTGGAGAGTGTGCATTGTAATGTGCTGAATAATATTTGAAACCAGTGACTGGGGTAATAATTATACTCTTTAAGTACTTTGGATTTCCCTTCAAGTATGAGTTAACACCCTTGAGGTCCAAAACAGATGATAAAAAGGTTGCCCTGGCAACTGGGCAAGAGAATTTATATCATAATTGTATACAGATTCAAATAATTTAGTGATTAATATTTTTTGCTAATACTTACTCAGTTTGAAGTAACAGATTTCGAGAAGTACATTTTGCAGTTCAACAATCTCTTCTCCGAATCCTGAAAAAGAAAATAGATATATTGTAGAACAGTTAATATAAGACATAAGTCAAAGATAAATTATAGCTCAAGCTTGCCAAAATATAAAGCAATATTTTGAAGAATTTATAACAAATCGTTTTCTAGTCTGCACCTTATGTCATATACAATTAAACATATATATATATTTCTTTTCAAACATCTGTCTACATTTCTTAGTGGCCAGAATATTGAATCTATTATATACAAAGAGGAATAGAATATTATATTCGCATATGAAAGTTCTGCCAGAGATGCTCGCATTAGTTTTTTTTCTGTTTAAGATACATGTCCATTATATATTCAATATTTTATACATTAAAGAAAAAAACTTCAATAGTATCCTTGTAGACCACTGGATAGAGAGAGAGAGTTATTTGATTGCTCTTTTTACCTTTGAGTCTAAGTGCTGCCAGGCATTCTTCCACACTGAGATCCTGGATTGGTTTTGCTGATTTTGAGGATGCGTTTGAGGTCTCAAGTTCTTCTTCTTCAACATCACTCTCATCCCTCGGCACATACAGGCCTTTAGCATTGCTTGACATCTTCATCATCTATTGGAAGAATAATAGATATATGCAAACATATTGGATGTTATCTTTGATTGATAAATATTAATATATTATAATGACTGCCACATCAAATGACATTGCATTACACATTACCAGTAGGAAGGAATTCCTTGAATGCTGTGAGCACCAAAATCGGTAGCCTAGCAGAACCGGGGTAATATTGGAGCGCCTTGAGCACCTTGCAGGGTGGATATGTGCACTATATAAATATCCAATATTATTATTATTATTAAAGGAGGACTTATCCCCAGGGGAAAGACAAGAATTCCTGTGTCTGGAACCATTTGCAGACTTAAAAACAATGCCTCAACTTCTAGATACTGCCCACACAGATTTCTAACCCAAATCAAAGAAGGCCTATATTTTTACTGGACCAAACCACAACCAATCCATCAGTGTATAATCTACAAATAAACCTATTTAAATGACTATGTATTGTCAACTTAGGTTTTTGACTAATAACCATTACCCTATTATCCAATTAATGACATACATCACATACCCGATCTGTAATCTTTCTGATGATTTAAGACATTCTCTGTAATCATAGCATATAAATAAGGTTTGATTCTCTTGTTTAATTGAGGCTAAGAACCGAGTATGAAACTCTGAAACATGTCATGTTCATTCAAGTGCTATGTGTTTTTAATTCGTGTTTTGAAACTGTGAGCATGTTGCTAGTTAGGAATATAGCAATTGAACTTCTTTCAATGTCAAAATGCTAAAGGTTCTCTTCAACAACCCTTAAAAGTTATGAAAAAGAAAGCAGTTTCTTACCTTGTTTTTGCTTATTACATCAGTGACGTGCTTCCTGTTAATAAAAGATAATAGAAGTAATATATATTAGTAACATATATATCGCAAATAATAATATTCATTGTCACACTACAGATAATACTAATCAGGGAAATTCGCCCCCAAAATACCCAAAAGAGCCCCCGAAAGTCATAAAAGAGCCCAACAAATTTTACACAGAGTTCAATGCAAAACAAATTAAATAGTTTTTTTTCATGCCAGCAAGCTTGAAAAGTAGCTCCCAAATTTGTTTAAATATTTTTTTCCCTGATACTAATATACAGAGCTCTTACTCCAATTGGTACAATGCACTGCAAGTGTCATAAATTGGTCAGCATTGGACTTACAAGGCACTTGATAATTCAAGCAGTGAAAGATTGCAAAGCATTCAAGAATAGTGATATATCTGTTTGAATTGTTCTGATGGTGATAATGACGTCTTTAAGATTAGGATAAAGCTTATTACATGAACAATTCTAAATTATTTGCTATTATGAAAGAAAGAAAGAGATTTTTTTTATTTTTTTTAAACTAGCGAGAGACAAATGTTGCCATACCTCTTTGCAGGGCGTACTCTATCAGTCATGGTAACCGTCTCCAGACACTTCTCCTTGTTAGCACTGCCTAGTACACAGAACTCATGTATGATGTAGTCGATCAGTTCATGGGATTGCTGTGGATACCACACATAAATATTCATGTTAGCACATCAAATCTAATCCAATATTTCTTGGGTGATGTATCAAAAACATTGTTAAAATCCACCAGTTTCATCATCAAATTAATCCACAATGTAATTTACTTTGTATGATGAGGAAAGAATTATCACCTTAAGTCTACCTATTTTATCATCCATACTTCATAAAAACATCTGTACTAAAAGTCTAAATCCAACACAATTTATATATTTCATCATCCATACCTCATAAAACATCTGTACTCAAAGTCTAAATGCCACATCGTCTAATCCTACAAGTAAAGCCTGTAATGGTGTCCTAAGAGATGCTATCAATCACTCCCAGTCTTGAGATACGACCCACTCAGGCACTTATTACCCATGTAAATCGGCTCATTTCCCTTCAGGCGACAAAGCCCTACATCCTATGGCTTCAGCCTGCCATCTCTTAACTTAATCCTTTCATCTCTTACATGTAGCTACTTTATTGTCCCACTCAAACCATAAATGATGGAAAGCCTGTTCTTGGTCATGCTTAATCCTCAAAGGCAGGTGAATGTACATGTAGAGCATGCAGAGGATATAAGGAGGATGTATCCTTTAGATAACTTGATGAAATGTTACAGTAAGCATCAGGGGGAAGGACATAGTGATTTTTTCTTCTCTCTCTCTCTCCCTCTGTCCTTCCCAACTCTCTCTCTCTCTCTCTCCGTATGTCTCTCTATTTTTTTTCCTTCTCAAATCTTATTGGCCCTAAAAGATGACACACTTTGACAGAATCACTTCATAATCTCACTCTACCCAATGACTTCTAAATTCTCTCATTTCTTGAGGCTTAAAACAGGAATCATTCTGTTCCTGTAAACTATTTATTAAAAAAAAGAAGTTCTGTAGGATTTACATACAGTCACACTTAAATCTCCTCTGACAGGGTTTCTTGGTTTAACTTTACAGCGATAACATTGAAGGGGTCTCTTTTTTGTATGTGCTATAACCTAGCAATTCCTGTTCCTCTTACACAAAGAGTTGTTATGCTCTCCTGCAAGTTGGAATTGGGCTTCCCTAGAGCCTTTTCCTTTCAACAAATCTTTCAAAAGACTCTGCTGTCTATTGATGTAAGTTTGCAATTAGTTTGCAAGTCATGTTTACCTTTGTAACATAGCCGCTGCCAGCTTCCCACAGTGAAGCGAAGGTACTTAAGATGGGGATCTGGTAGAGGACCTCAGGCTTGGCTATGTCTACCACAACGTGGTGCATCATCGTCATGACGACCTCGTTCTCCTCCAGGGTGTTGAGAGAGAACTTAGACAGCATGTAGTTGTAGACACACATGATGGGTCTAGTAGCAAACCTGAGGGGGAGAAACAATGACGGCTTATCAAATTATTTCTATTATTAATTATTAGTTATTAATTATTATCATTATCATTATCATCATTATCATTATTATTATTATTATTAAGGTATTTTGCTCCAGACTCTTTCTTGAATGATTTTGTGGTGAACCTCATGCGCAGGCTCTGTTGTTAAGAACCAGTAACCTGGACAACGAGCGAATGTGTTTGGTACTCGATAAACTGAACCTAGACAAGCCCAATTGGACCCTTCCTGTAGACATTAGACCTAGACTGCACTCGATGTAGAATAACACAGCACTGGAAAACTTACTTTGCGATATGTTTGGTCATGTCCAGTTTGCCCCACTGGGGCCTGTGAATGTGCTGGACCTGGTCTATGATGCGTAGGACCAGATCATTCCCGACGATGAGCTCTCGCAGGAAGGACAAGGTATGTTGGTTGGGCTGGAACTTGCGGATTAACAGGTAGTAGAAGTTGCGCACCGCGTCGGTCAATGCTATTGTGGCTGCAGAGAGGTGGAGGAAAAACAGAAGGTAAATTGGTGACTTATCAAACCAGGAAAGGCATTCAGTTTTGAAGGGTGTGCATGAAACTCATGTAGTAAAAATGTCAAATAAGAGGAGGGACACCAATCGATATGAAGTCAAACCTATGAAGCCTTGCCCTTTGTAAAAATCATGTTTTCTAGTCTCTCACATGCAGTCCTACTGAAATTTGTCCTGTACATAAATGGATGGAATCTTAAGTAAAAGCCACCTCTCTCCATCAGTAACTCCCCGATGAGACCTTATTAAACAGGTCTGACTAAATGTCAAATATCCTCATGGATTGGGTAAATTGTTGGAAAATGAACTGGGAATTATTGATAAAACGTATGGGGTGGAGGCTTACCAAGTATCGTCTTCATATGAATGATGTCTGTGTTCTGAGGATTGGTTGTGAACTGTTGGACGGCATGAAGCATTTGACGCATAGTTGAGGCCTGCATGTTCAAGCTGAGAATCAAAGGAAAGTAAAAAGTAATTATTAACACATTTAATAGCTGAGGAAAGTCGAACAAAGATTATGCAATATACTGTAAAGGACCTAAGATCATTAGACCAGTGAATTGATTTGAACTGTTTCCTTATGCCTCAATGCTCAAAATCTCCAGAAGTATAACTTGGACAAATGTGACTTTCTAATAACCATACAAATCAAATAACAATACCAACAAGTGATTAAATTAAAAACAATTATGTAAATAAACAAACTTTGAGACTACAGCTGGAGCGCATGGACTTACATTTTGAAGTCTGAATTTGATTTGCTATCGTTGTTCCGTTGATTGCTCGCCTGGACGTATGCTTCCCATGTCATTAATGTTGAAGACAAAAGTTGGCTGAAAACAGGAGCTGATAGAGTAAGTCTGGAAACAAAAGAGATGGAAAGAAATAAAGGCCAAACTGGTTAACCCATGGCAGTTATGCATTATCTAAAGATCTAAATCAGGCCTTCTCAACCGGCGGCGCGCGCGCCACTTGTGGCGCTTGGGGTCAGTCGGAGTGGCGCGCGGCTGTTCCAAAAAATTAATAAAAATTAAAAATTAAAGAAAGAAAAAATGATATTTTTAAATTATAAAAATCGGCAAAATCAAAAAGTCGCACTCGAAGTTGAGCCCAAAATGTAAGCAAGCCATTTTGTGTGTTTGATTTTCACTTGAGTTTGACATTTTCTGTGTTTTTTGCACCAAAATAACTACATATAAATTAACTTCCAGTGTAGATTTTAGCCAGGAATTGTACTAATTATTTCACATCAATATGAAATTACGATTGATGTTTAATGGAACAAAAAGGTGTTAAAAATGCTACATCTGGGCCTTTAAAAAGCCCTAAAATACACTAGCTTCCGGGGGCTTTGCCCCCTGGACCCCACCCGGTATCGGCTCGGTCACTACGCCCCCTCGCAACACAGTCACCAAACATACAGGTTGGCACTTCAACCTCAATATTTTTTTTGTTTTGGCGCTTCTAATAAACTAGTTGAGAAGGCCTGATCTAAATGAATCAGCTTTCCTCCTCAAATTGGCAATAATCGGTATTATTTTCCACTCGTTCATACCTAACCAGAAACACATTCAAAGCCTAACAAAGTTTTAACATTGTGGTTGCTTTTGAAGGATGACCAACTGTTTAGTTTTGTCAATTAATCTCTCGACAAATCAGTTTGGCAGCATATTATTTTACATTACATAGCATAGGGTCAATATCATCAACTTTTAATCTGTGTGATCAACATGACTAATGCATAAGATTGTAATCATTGAAATTTGACCAATATTTCATGACGTATCAGTGCATCAAGAAAAGTCAAAAAGAGGCTCGCACCTAATCTCTCATCATAATCATCTTTCCGCCTGGTAGATCTTTCATATACGCTCAAACAATTTCTACAGAATTTGTTAGATTATTTGTGGAGAACAAGAACTTACTTGATATCTGTGTAGGATACATCAGGGTGTGTAGCAAATGGAAGGAAGAAATTCATCTGCCACAGGAAATAATGGTTGGTTACCATGTTCTTCAAGTCCTCCTGCATGAGAGCAAATCGATGGGTAAAAGAAGCGAGGGGCGGGGAGAGAGAGGGGGGAGGAGGGAGAGGGGGAAGGAGGGGGAGAGGGAGGGGGGAAGGAGGACAGGGGGGAAGGAGGGAGAGGGGTGGAGAGAGAGGGGGAAGGAGGGAGAGGGGTGGAGAGAGAGGGGGAAGGAGGGCAGAGAGAGAGAGAGAGAGAGAGAGAGAGAGAGAGAGAGGAAGAGACAAGACAGAAGAGGAGAGAAAATATGAACGTGTTATATTTTAACCTTTTGGAGCATTACTATCAATGGGATCAAAATTCTATATCCTTTGGTACCGAGTGCAAAATTGATTCAAGATTGCAGGACATTTCCATTTATCAACGAGATGCCCATATCTTCAAAAGTGTGGTATGCACAGGATAGCATCATCAACCATGGTGCTTTGACAAAGCTCTTCTGACAACAACTCCAGGCTCTATTTTGTCAAAGCTATAGGGTAACGTATAGGTTTATGTTTGCAATAAGGGTTTTAGGTTACGCTTAGAGTTAAGATTAAAGAATATGTGTAATGTGTGGTCCAGAGTAAGATTCTGGACCGTTTCATAAAACTTGATATCAATAACAAGTTATATGTTACTGTTATAAGCTACTGAAATCATGGCATCTGATTGGCTGAGAGCAAACTTGATATCAATAACAAGTTATATGTTACTGTTATAAGCTACTGAAATCATGGCATCTGATTGGCTGAGAGCAAACTTGATATCAATAACAAGTTATATGTTACTGTTATAAGCTACTGAAATCATGGCATCTGATTGGCTGAGAGCAAATTTGACAAAGAAATTTAACAGTTGTTATAGATAACTGTTATGAGACGGGCCCCTGGTCAGTGTAGGCAAATGTTGCTGGGATGTATCTCGCACAACCTTTTAGGCTCATTCAGACATGACAGGGCAAAACCGCTGCATTTTTAGGATGATGTAAAATACATTTCAGTATCTTATATCATAGAGCTCAGTGAATACGCACAAGTCCTTTGTTGTGCGCAGTTGCCATTCTTTAAACAACAATCTGAGGGGGCTCTTTTGCGGATGTTTACCATGATTTCAAAACTGTTTTCATACCTTGCATTGTATCAGGATGTTGTCCATGCCATACTTGATGTACTCCAATCCAAATTGAGCCAACTTTTTCCTAAAAAACAGAAAAAAGAAATAATCGTAATTTCATACCAAAAATGGAGATTCTAGGCCTCTGATTGGTCGAAACCGCATTGAGTGTACAGTTAACGATGGCTATATGCATTGAGACACGCGTGTTGCTCTTAGACAGGTACGTTTCGCTACAAACAAATACATTTTGACAGGAATATTTTGTTAGAATATCTCTGAAAACTGCACCCCTTCATCACTCTCATTTAATTAGAAAGTTTTGTTCTTTTGCATTTCATTCACCGAATAGGACCAAGAAACCAACAATATATACATCACCCATTAATTTTAAGCATCATTGTGGCATCACATTACAGACATAGAGAACCTTAAAAGTGGTCCTTGTAGACAGGTCGTCACTACAACAGGTTTGACTGTACATTTTAATTGTGGAACTTACATGTTTTTCCTCTTCAAGTAGTTGTTCCCGACCTTCTCTGAATCATCATCTGATGACATGGATGAACTAGATGATGAAGAACTCTGACTTGAATCTCCCTGTAAACAAACAAGCATAATGAAAATACTCAAATTAGCAACTATACCATGAGAGCATCTGGCTACTCACTATTTCATTGAATTATATTTCTATTAATTAGCTGTTAACTCACATTGCACTATAATTCTATATTATATTGTACTGTTATAAAAACCGTTAGGAAAACGAAAAATGAAATTTCGATTTTCCAATCATAAATATCTTGATAATCAGACAGACGATCAGCTTGTAAAAGTCATGGGATTCCTGACTGACCTAAAGGTTTATAATTATGATTGCAGCATGAGCTAAATCCAGGATTTTGTTTCAGAATCAATGTTACCGAGTCACTTTAATCACTACAAAGGGTAATTTGAAGAACTGCATAAAAAGTTTTTGTTTAAAATGATAACAACAGAAGTGCTACTGACCTCTTGTACAGTGTCTTCGCAGCTATCCATTGTGAGTGTGCTGCTATGTGAGAGCGTCCTTTCACAAGGCGAGGTGTCTCTGGGTTTGCAGGAAGGGCCTGGTGAGAGGGGCTTTTGCATCGTCTCCAAGCTGTACGTAGATAGTGACGGCGAAGATGGACCCGCAGCGTCTGTCACTGCTTTGGTTTCCTGTTTTGAGAAAAACACAATTTATTAACAATATGAAACGTCATTATTTCCATTTTTCCTCACATTGAGGTGTCATGGTCGAGTGCATAAGTAACCAGACTGTAAATCAAAGGGTTCTCGCTACAATTCTCGCCATGGCACCAATGTTCTTTGGCAAAACATTCATGTACATTCGCAACACTCGACCCAGGTGTAGTGAGTGAGTAGGATTTATTCTGTGAATGCACTGAGAAATACAGTTGCTGGAGCTCAAGCAGAGGTAAAACTATCCAAAGTCCATTATAAGCACATAGAGACTTTACATCATGTGATATGCACAATACAAGAATGCAATATCACCCATTATTCTAAATATCAACCCCTCATTGGATGGATTTTATCGATTTCCCAAGGAAAATGCAAATCCAACCTACACAAATATTACAAGGTTTTACAATAGAATCATATTCGATAAAACGTTAAGAAACTGACCTCTTTTGTAGTTTGTTCATCCTTTGCACTCTCTGCCTCTCGTAGCTTCTGTTCATGCTTACGATTCAAGTAGGACATCATTTTCAGTGAGCTCTGCAAGGAAAGAACAAAAAGTATGTTGTTTTTAAAAATAAGAACGGTTTGCAAAGTACTCAAAAGTGTGCATTGCGTAAACAGCTATTCATGAAGACACAAAGAGATAAAGAAGGGTTTGTTTGGAGTACTTGAAGTAAAAGTTTCACTGCATTTTCTGTACTGGAGCAGGAAAGTATTAACTCATATACACTCACACTGAGTTAATACATATTCAGCAAGAATAACTTTATTATCATCTTGATGATTAAAAAAACCTCCATAGACACAATTGTTATTATGTACTACAGAATCAAACTTTCCCCAAAACTTTCAGAACTTCCAGTTCATGTACCAACCCAATCCACACAACCATGAGTCTACTGATCTCTAAAACTGACATCCAGTCTTCTCATCTTACATTAATTACTCTACTTTTTCTCTATACAAAGAAGTATTATCTATTTAAAACTTACTGTGTCCTTGTACATCAGGTGGAGTACTTGAAGTAAAGATGAAAGCCACTTGCTCTAAATAAAGATAAAAAAATAAACATTTGAAATGGTAATTAGGGAATAAAAAGTCATGACTCTGACATTCCTGTAAAAGTCATAAATCTTTAAAGCCCCACTGTCCTACTTGTAGCTACTTGCTTCCTCTATATAGAAAACTTCCCCAATCAGTGCCTGTTGGTCCCCCATGATCCTCTTTATCTTATGTTAGTTGAGAGCTGAGTTAATGAGATAGCCACCTGTCAGTGACCTCACTGTGTGGTTTAATCCCTTCTGGCCCAGTAGTATTAACGGTCTTTAAAGCCAAAATTAGGAATTTACTATTTCACATGTAATTATACAGAGGAATATAGGGTTCATAACGCTACTTTGACAGCAGAAAATGAGCAATCAGTCCTTAATAGAGTGGTTTGCAGGTATGCTGTGATTTAATCAGGTTTAAAAAAGCGAGCAACTTGTGATCACTCGGAGAGTTTGGTTTGCTACTTCAGTTGGCTTAGTACATGATTGAAGCCTTACAAGCTCTAATCCATTCCAACATATAGGATGAGGCTGGAAATATAATTTCTGTACAGCAGGCACTTATAGAAACCTGCATATAAAGACCACTCAATGGATACAAGAATAGTGATTTTTACAGGCAGGCTGTCTTTATTTACAGGTTCCACCAATACATGTTTCTGTGGAAAGGTCTGTTCAGGGGAAACGGCAGGTTGCTATTAAAGGACGTTTAACTTTGTTAAATTGAAATGTGTAAATAAAGGCATCAAACACTTACCCCTTCGGGCCTTCTACACATCTCTTTAAGGACATTTTGGAAATCGGCTTTGAAAAGTTTTCTGAAAGGAAAAAATAAAAAATAAGAGGACACTTAAAACAAATAATCCATAAATATTGTGTAAATGATAAAGGTTTATTCAAACAATGCAAAGATTTGTTATTTTGTTGGTACACATAAATATTGTTCCACAGGCTCTTTCAAGAATTGTATACATGTAACAACACTAAAACACATCTATTCATTTTAAACTAGATATGTTTTTGATTGCTCTTATCTTTATAGTTTTAAGACATGTACATACTTCATTATTTTCTAATTTTCTTATCATTCTTTTTTTTCTTTCTTATTATCATTTTCATTAAAAATGATGACATAGGTGACAGCCCTTGAACATTTTCAAGATTTAATTGACGATACAGAACATCATTAATGTGAGGAGTCAAGTTTCACTTCACATGATAACATCTATCCTAACCTATCTTGCCGATTGTGAACAAAGAAAAGACCTTACATGAAAACTGTTCAAAGCAATACTGAACTGATGAACTGACTGCCCAAGCATACTATTATTTGCACAGCGCATCTTACCAACTGTGCGTAACACAATACCAAATGTCCACTTTGCAGAAATAGGACCCGAATGTGAGCACCAACAGCGCAGATAGGGAAGCAGCGGGTCACAGGACCATACTGCTACAGTTGACCTGAGATGGCGCTAGAGGGGATTTTGCAATAGTGTTTTCTAGTACAGTGTGGCTATAATTCCTTGACTTACCCGATGATTGTATCGTTCTTGAGACTTCCAACCTTGTAGCGCTCATAGTTTACATACAGCACATTCCTGATAAGCGTCAGACAGTTGCTGAGCGTGTCTGCGTTGGTTTGATCGATAGGATAGCTTCCCGCCTGATTGTGGAAAATGCAAAGGGAACATAATAAGACACATCCACACTAGCTTGCAGCACAAAACCCTGTTAGTCATGATAATGTATTACACGAGGTCTTAACTTTGAGACTATACTGCAGACTGCATGCAATTCACCATCTACAGCCCGTCAGCAGAAGAAAATGTGTTCAGCACCACAACAAAAATCACCTTTGGGGAGCTTGGGTAAGGCCAGGGCAACAGTATTACTTTAAAGGTGTCTCGAGCATCCCCATAGATGGATGTACAGTATGTGCACGATATAAATGCAGCTTATATTATCCCACATTTCTTAGATCTGCCAAGTGATCTAAAATTTACTGTGAGGACAATTTCTCTGGCTTTATTTTGTCAAAGTGTACGTTCAGGGATAGGTTGCAATCGGGTTTCATGTTAGGTGTAGGTATAGAGCATGTGTCGTAAAAAAACCAAATGCTCACCTCTTCAATGATGAGTGCCATCTGGCTGACGAGACAGCTTATCACCTTGGACTGAGTGAATTCCTTCTTGATGGTGGCTAGCATCTTCTGAAGCTCATCTCTCTTCTCGTAATCCTCTTTGGTTAGTTTCTTCACGATTGGCATGACAACCTCTAGAGGCATGGAGAGGTGCATCAATAACCTGCGGACAAGTGCAAACAAATGGTAAATTGGAGTTTATCTTGAATTCTAGCATGGACTAATTATCCCAGAAGCAATATCACATGGAAAGTATTGCTCTTGAAATGCTCTTGAAATGCAAATATGACTGGAAATAAATGTTGAAACTTTCAACCAAATCTAAATGCCACATGGTTATGTAGACCCATAGGCGCCGGAAGTGGGGGGGCAGGGGGGGCAGTTGCCCCCCCAGTCAAAAAAGTGGGGGGGGGGCAAAACGCATTTTTGCCCCCCCCCCAAAACGCCCCCCCCTCAAAAAAAAACAAAAAAAAACAGTAAAGGAGTAAACATGGTTTGTATTTTTAATCCAAAAGAACGTAACAATAATAAAAACCTGAATTAAATCACATATACAATTCCATTCAAAGAAAAAGGAAAGTTCACAGGAATTAAATTTCATAAACATTGCGTATGCCACCTATACGGTATTTATCAATGGAGGTCTCTATAAATGATACGCGCATATCGTGGACATATTGTGCGAGAATGGGAAAGCGTGTCCGTTTTTGTTGTTATAGGGGTGAGATGAGATGAGCCCCTGAACGCTGGCGTACTGATGGGGGGGGGGGGGGTGATGTATTTCTTATTCGAAACAAGCGATTTACAAATGTTGATGTTGTGACATGATTTTCCGGCATTTTTTCTCCATTTTCTTTTGTAAGTCATACCTTTTTCTGGGTTTGTTGGAAAATAAGAAATTCCCAAATTACAGTCAGGCGAAATACGCTTATTTAGAAGCCTTTATGTCATGGTCTGCGAAGTAGCTGGGCTCGAGCCCCCCCCCCCCCCCTCCTTTTTGAAAAAGTATGTTAAAGAGAAAAAGAAAGAAAGACGGAGAAAAAAATAAGTGACCTGCCAATGTCACAAATAAGGTATAAAAAATGCTCATCTGACCGTAATTAAATGCTTAAAACCCTGGAGCTTACGGGGGCTCTGCCCCCTGGACCCCAACAAGAGCTCTAAGGCGGGCCCCTGGATGCTCATCTGACCGTAATTAAACACCTAAAACCCCTGAGCTTCCGGGGGCTCTGCCCCCTGGACCCCACCAAGGGCCCTAAGTCGGGCCCCTGGATGCTCATCTGACCGTAATTAAATACCTAAAACCCCCGAGCTTCCAGGGGCTCTGCCCCCTGGACCCCGACAAGGGCTCTAAGGCGGGCCCCTGGATGCTCATCTGACCGTAATTAAATACCTAAAACCCCTGAGCTTCCAGGGGCTCTGCCCCCTGGACCCCGACAAGGGCTCTAAGGCGGGCCCCTGGATGCTCATCTGACCGTAATTAAATACCTAAAACCCCTGAGCTTCAGGAAGCTCTGCCCCCTGGAACCCCACCAAGGGCCCTAAGGCGGGCCCCTGGATGCTCATCTAACCGTAATTAAATACCTAAAACCCCTGAGCTTCCGGGGGCTCAGCCCCTTGACCCCCTGCCGAGGCTCATGCCCTGGACCCCACGCCAATTCACGCTCTACCTGATCGATAATACTCCACTTTGAAAAACGTTCCGCGGGACCTGCATATAACTTGTAAGACTGGTGGTGATGCAGATTTTCTTTCCCCCCCCCCCCTTCCGAACTTTTTTTCTCATTACGTCACTGCCCCTGGAATGTGAGCCCCCTGGGATGTTTGCCCCCCCAATCCCAAACTGCTTCCGGCGCGCCTGTGTAGACCTAATATACTCATATCTACTATGTGCAGTGTTGTTCATTCTTTGGGCCATGCAGGGATGACAGAGTTAATTGTTACAATTTAATATTAAACAGAATTAAAATACTGATACTAAAGGCAAATGTAGAAAATTGCAAAAGCAATGGAGATAAAAATAAAAACTAAGAAGAAAAATAATTGGAAATAAATATCTGAAAGAAAGATAAGCAAGAACAAAGAATTTAAAGAACAAAGATATTTTAAGAGTACTGGCAATTAAACAAGTAAAGAGTGAAAAATTGAGAGGAATACAACAAAACAATTTTTTTTTTTTTTTTAAAATAATTTTCTTACCTTACAATAGCATCAAAGACTTCTGGATCCTCTGTTGAATGGCAAAGAATGGGGATTAAATCCTGAAAAATGAAATAATGAGAAACTTTGTAATTTCAAGGGAATGATTATTACCAATAGATGATCATTATAGGGCATTACTGGGCATGTTATAAACACCACATATTAGGTACATGTACATGTACTGTATGTATGCACCAGTCTTTCGTGAATATGATGCAACACACCAATATTCACAGTACATGCACCAGCCACACTTGTCATTTTACAATTAAGAATGAGAAAGGCCCTAAGTGCTTGCATGCACTTAATTAACTTGAAGATAATTGACAACCTGGACCACTTCAAAGCTTCACTCAAAACTCACATCTTCCTTTAGACATTTAAGTGCTAAATTTATTGGAGGAGCTTGCACCTTTGAATGTTTTTAAAAACAGATATATGGCGCCATACAAATGCTGTTCATCATTATCATCATCATATAAACTCAACACAATGGGATTTACTTGGCCAGCTTTTCAGTATTTTGTAGATACATATACACTGTAGCTCCATACATGTAACCTTCATGTCTTCAATAACTCACACAAATTCTGAGAAAACTGGGAAATAAGCTAGAGCTCTACAACAAAAAGAACAAGGCTCCAAATGTAAACATGTTTATTTCTGACATGTGCAAAGTAATTTTAGGTCTCATTCTCAACTGCTGCAATTATTTTAGAGACTACAAGTCCAGAAAACCTGCAAGAAAATCATATTTTTATTAAAAAGTTGCAATTGTAATCATGAAAATAATGCTCACCATCTGAATGAGACGGCTATTGGCCACATTCCGCCTTGCCTGACATTTCACTTTACTTTCTTGCAAGATGTTGTTCACCATGACATCCAATACATCTGGAAAAAACAGAAACAATCATGCACATAAATAATACTTTTTTTCTTTCTTTCTTGTCTCTCCCTGTCTCTCTTACTCTCAAAGTGAAAGAGTAATTCCATCTTCTCATAAAATGGGATGAAAAACACAAGGATGGCAACTCAGGCCTGTCAAAAAAAAACATGTAGTAACTGGGGTTAAGTGTAGGCTCTGCTGTAAAACCATCAAGCTTTTAATGGTTATGCTGATTCACTCAATCAATTGAAAATTCATCATTATCATCATTGATGAAGCTCCCTTTCCCCTATATATTGGGGTTGGACATTTTATTTTCTCAACCGCCTTTCTCCAAGCCTTGCAATTTTCAGCATCACCCTGGGTGGGGGCCAGACGCTTTAATGTGTTCTCCTGTCTCCATTGTTAAGATAAAAAATCATCTACATGTTCTTAGAAATGAGCAAACTAACACTTCAACAAGCTCTGCTTCTAGTTAGTTCCTCTTTTCTTGTGCTGTTTCTATTATATTTTTTGTTTCATTGCATATTTTTGTAATATAATTATTCATTGTATTATTATGTTTTGCATGAGAAATAAAATCATTTGAATCACATCAATTACTACCATCTCCCAAATTAAGAAATTTATCTTTGGTTAAGTTGTATAACATACTGTACATCCATCCATTAGCAATTGTCGTCAGAGCATGAGCCATAAAACCTCCACTTACCCTTGCATTCCTCGGTGATTACATAGCTTGTCTCCTCATGGTAACCAAGATTGGTTGCCGTGGCATTTAAGCCACCTCCCATAATAAGCCACTGCATCTTGAGTTTTAATTGTTTGTAGGTGTCTGATCTGAAAGAGAGAAGAAGAAAAAAGGGGTCAAAATTACAAATGCATTTTTGGCACTGTTTCAATGAAACCTCTTCTCTACCATCTTTACTGCCACCATTTGTAAATGATATTCAGGGACAGGTGGTCCATAATATATAAAACTGGACCATGGAAATAGCATGAACTGATGTGTGCCTAACATGAAGTCCCTTGTATTGTGGCTGGGATCCACTGCTTGCTTAAGGATTCTAAGGTTCTTAGATGCCCTCTGGTGCAATCTGAGCCAGACTTTGAAGCATCTTCAATCAAATTTCATGACTAACATTTCATAAATAATGTTGGTTGAGAATGATATTAATTAACCTGTTGCTGATTTAAAAAACTTCACAATCCACATTCAAACCTGTAGGCAGTACTTGTATGGTAGCTGATTTTCAAACCTGTGATAAAACATTCAATCCAACATGTATCTGTACAGTGTACATGTTTGAATCCCTTGGAGACCACCCTGTGATGTGTCAAGATCTTTAATATTTGACTTACATATAACTTGAAACGAATTGATTGCTCTATTGCGAAATTTGGCATGAAATATCTTTCAATGGGTTTACACTTCACATTGAGGGAGGGTAGCTACAGTGTGTACATTGTATTTCTGCACCACACTTTTGGAAAGAAAAAGGCATACTGATCAACATACTGGTTAATCAATACATGTACAATTAATTCATTATGTAAATATTTCAACTACCGTACATGTATTCAATTCAATTCTCTATTCAACCAGTATAAACAATTTACAATAAAAATATACAATATATACAATATAATGGTTAGGACCACTTAGAAGTTAGAAGCAAAAAATCTGCTTGTAATCGGGGCCCTGTAACAAACAATAACGAGATAATGAACATAAATTAAAAATAAATAGTAAAAGACTTGCATAATACATGTACTTTATTTTCATTCAAGTAAAAAAAATTCAAACTTAAAGGTATTAATACAAAGTTTGGGGAAATTTTGAAAATTGGGTCGATAGTGATTCTTTACAATTTTGATATAATGCCCCTGTAGATGTATTATAAGCACTAGAAAATGTAGCTCCTAAAAAATTGAATATAAAAATTTACCGGTGCTCACGGTAAATTTTGATAAATTTCAAAAATTGCACCTACGGCCGTACAATGGTAGATGCGACCAGGAAAATCTCAGAATATCTAGTTGTGATATATAATTTTCAAACGGGAAAAGCTAATTGGTCGATTTTAGTCAAGAAACATTGTTTTACAGCTCAATTAATATCTTGACCTTGAGAGGGAGCTAAACAACATAAAGAGCTTATAATTTACAATTTCATAACTCTAGACTCGATTGTAGGATCGTATATGCTATAATGCTTCCAATATGTTCATTTGAATTTTGAACCATATTCATAACCCCATACCAAAACTTTGTATTATTACCTTTAAAAAAGAATATATACTGCCTCCATCTAGCAAATGTGCAACCACACTCAATCTTCACTCCAGAAACTAACAACCACTCAAAACTACTTCTCCTTCAATGGGCCCAATTTCAAAGCCAAACACCATTTTGAAAACTTTTCATTTTTTGTACTGCCATTTACAAGTTACTTCAGTTTCAGTTTTCAGTTTCATTTATATCTCCTCAAAAGATCAACAGATAAAAAATACATACATAAACAGACAAATGTATGATAATACATAAGATGAATGATAAAAGTGAGGAGGGCAGTGGCCAAAAAGGAAAAAAACCTTGTAAGAGGCCAACCCTTTAAGAAAACACGATACCAGTATACAATTTATGTGACATAAACATGATAAAAACACATCAAAAAGGAACACAAAGTAAGATAAGATTAAGATTAGATATGAAGTAACCAGCTCAGATGTCAATCACTCAACTCAGATCAGTGTCCAAAATAATACATCATCTACATAATGATGTAATGTCGTCCAGGACAAATTTTGCACACATACATGTAGACCCTACATTATTAACACAAAATTACTAGTAGATTAGTCTTAACATACATGCATTCTCACATGACGTCACGCACATATATGTCTTTTATAGTACATCACACAAATAATTATGGTATCGCCACATAATTGCATCCTTTTTATAACTGGGTCAAGAAACATGATAGCCTAGGTGATACCGAACACATGCACAAGCCCACAAATTAATTAAGATGTAGATCTAACATAAACTTGTTTCAGTTGTCGTACATCTTAGATCTAGATCTATGTGTGTTTACACATGTTATAGAGAGGCTACTCACAATATACTCAGTAGTCACACTCGCAGTTACAGACTCGGGCTCGGAGTCGAACTCGGGCTCGGAGTCGAACACAAAACTAAACTGGCTTCGCAGATTCTAAGATTTTGGCTAGCGATGTTTGGTTCTAACTCCAAATCCAAACCTAACCCTGGATGGTGTAGAATAAACGTTGGATATATCTAATCTCACTGAACATGTTTAAAGGCAAAAGGTAACACTATACCAGTCTCAAGTCAGAACGGATAACATAGGGTCGGTATATAAATCCGGCTGCGTACGTACACAACTTGCATACGACGACGACATGTACCTTCCGTGATCGTAGATAAACATGTACTAACACATAACGCAGTTGTAGTACGATAGTAGTATAGAGTCAACATTGGGTAACACCAGCCGATTCAGTTCAACGTGATGCCCAATCAGCAAGGGAGCCTTCGCAGATTTCTTCGGTACACGTGCTGGCTTTTCACGTGTACTGTTGTTTATACCACCCGTTAACTCATTTTGCATAGGCTAATTCGAACAGTGCGTTATTTATCCGGCACGAGCCATGGATCTTGGAGCTTAGATATAGGCAATTTTCGCAAACTCATTGGGGAATTAGAATCTGCGGTTCGTGTGCAAAAACGAGAAGTTACTATAGTAACAGTTGGATGACCGCTGAGGCCCTAAAATCTAGAACGGGTTTTGGCCAAATCTATGGTCGTTCTCATTGACAACCCAAGTGAATCAGCAGCCAATCAGAGAGCTCGTATAGCTGGCCCGGGAACTTTATTCTTCTGATAAAAGTGTATAGATGCAGACGCGATCGACATCAAACCAGAGACTAGAAAATGAATTTCAACGCGAATGGCTCTTCGGTGAGTTTCTTTTATCGATTATTGTTTCTTAACTATACTATGGATATAACATGAATTGTTTTAAAATTGGACGATGAATTGTTGAAAGATGATAAAAGCCGTTTTGTGGCTTGTTCGAGACAAGTTGTGCTACTGAGTAGTACACTAGTCGTGCGGTATAGTCCCGTCTGTACGGTACTGTATTGCATGCGCAGGGCCAGCATTGCATTGCATTGCAATGTTGTTGTGTAGGCCTATTGCCAGTTTATCGTCTCTGACTCAGACTCTGTCTGAGTTCTTGGTTCTTGGTTGGTTGGTCCTCCAAAATACTCGTCTGAGTTTTAACTGGAGGTGCGGGTAAGGTGTTTTAATTTGTAGATGGGGGGGACGATAGGGCAATTTTGAATTTGACAGGGTCAGTGTGAGTGATCGAGTGTTCACCTACTTCTAGGAGGGCCTAGATAGACCTACAGAGTAGACTTTTTTACAGTAGACTACTAGTACTTGATGGCTAATAGCCTACTAGATCTAGGCTAGTAGTAGACCTCTAGTAGTACTAGTAGGCCTAGACTAGTAGTAGACTCTAGTCTAGATCTATAGATAGACTATAGATCTAGGCTATAGCCTCTGATCGTGCAAAATGGTGATTTAGTTTTAGTTTATAGGGGCCTAGACCTACTCTCCTCGAAATTGTGTCCTGAATTAAACATCCCTGAAAATGTATTGTTTGCAAGTGTTTTCCAGGCTAGCCTAGATCTAGGTCTAGGGTTTGTTTGGTTTTACCCTCACATTCACAACACAATAACTCAACTCGGAGTCAGAGTCAGACAGCTCACTCTCTCTCTCTCTCTCTCTCACTCAATCTCACTCTCATTCTTGAAAGGAATCTAACTACTAATTAGTAGAGCAGGGGTACCACAAACTTCACCCCTGCTCCTGTACCAGACTGATTTCCTTAGTCTACTGTAATTAAATAAAATGTAAGAAAAAACACACACACACACAATTATGTCTGCAGCATCACAAAATTATCTTCTTATACCCCACCAGTGCATTCAAACTCATGACGTTAAACTAATTGTGGAAATTTTAATGTCAGAATGTTACAAATTACTTTCTCATCTTTTTGTTACAGCAGGTTGGCGAGGTGGTGCCTATCGTGCCTGTGAAAGCAGCAAAGCCTTCGAAATCTGTGAATCGGTATGTTTTCCATTACGTGCATCATGTTAAATTATAGCTATAGATCCATAGGCCTACTAGAATTAAATATAATTT
>JAVYIG010014690.1:0-40073 GCA_035222895.1 Strongylocentrotus droebachiensis | reverse complement strand
TGAGCGAATTAAATTGGCTTCTAAATAAATACTGATATATACAAAAATGCATCGGTCCACCATTCAATGGACACGATTTTATTTTTATTAAAGGTAGCGAATTTCAGCACTAACCTTCCCCCTTCGTGAGATATTGCTAAATTAGGGGCTTGTTCGTCTACTGCCTCTAACATTAATTATATTGCTATATTTTGTGTCTCAAGAAGTGTATTGAAATCTACATATTGCCCTCTCCATATTTTTTCCTTCATATAGTGGTGTACTTTAGTCCCCAGTCTATCAGTGACCGAAAACAAGGGCGACTGATCTGTGTTATATATGTGTGCACCACTGTGCTCCCCCCTTGTATCCCAGGCAATAGCGCCTGACTGAATCGATTGCCCGACACTGCTTGCCCGTGTGGGAGGATGGGCTTCATTATCCCTCAAATTATGACTAGCTCTAGGCCTAGTGTCACTCTCGTTGTGTGTAATTTGTAATTGAAAGCCAGCGTATAGGCTACCGGTGTTTGGTACAATCGAGGGGAAGGAAACCACCAAGTTGCTTTCCCTCTCGCTTCCAAGATTGTTAAATCTATGTCTTGTTGTTTCACTAAATTGTGATATTTCTGGTAAATGTGATTGCATAGCTACGTCTACCTCACCTTGCATTGGCTGTGCATGTGATGGCGGCTGGCTTGATGACTGGTTCGCTCCAGTTGTCTCGTTTCCACTGTGTTGTGGTCCGTCAGTCTCCGGAGCCGGGTTTATGCTGGTAGTGGCTGAGCGTCCACTGTTGGGGTTACCGCTCGAGTGCCTCGCCCGTTTTGGCCGCCCCGCCCGCCGGGGAGTTGAGGTGCCGAGTACGTCTTGAGTGGTGTCGTTGCTAGACTGCCTTAATCTTGTAGACTGTCTAGGCCAGGCCTTCTCAACTAGTTTATTAGAAGCGCCAAAACAAAAATGAATTGAGGTTGAAGTGCCAATTAACCTGTATGTTTGATGACTGTGTTACGAGGGAGCGTAGCGACCGAGCCGATACCGGGTGGGGTCCAGGGGGCGAAGCTCCCGGAAGCTAGTGGATTTTAGGGCTTTTTTGAGGCCCAGATGTGGCATTTTAACACCTTTTTGTTCCATAAAACATCAATCATAATTTCATATTGATGTGAATTAATTTGTACAATTCCTGGCTAAAATCTTCACTGGAAGTTAATTTATATGTAGTTATTTTGGTGCAATAAACACGGAAAATGTCAAAATGAAGTGAAAATCAAAGAAACAAAATGGCTTGCTTACATTTTGGGCTCAACTTCGACTGCGACTTTTGATTTTTCTGAGTTTTTTTATTTAAAAAAAAATTGTTTTAATGTTGTTCTTTCTTTAATTTTTAATTTTTAATTGTTATTAATTTTTTGGAACAGCCGCGCGCCACTCTGACTGACCGCAAGCGCCACGAGTGGCGCGCGCGCCGCCAGTTGAGAAGGCCTGGTCTAGGCCTAGCAATCTTTGGTTGGCGGGCCACCCGGCTCTGGCTTGATTTCCGCTTTCCCTTCTTTCGATATACTGGGATTTCCTCTCGTTATTTAGACTTATCTGTATACTCAATTGTAGAGCCTTCTCGAAAAAGGACTTCTCCGAGCGGAGATAAAGTCGAAAGTGAGAAAATCTTGCACACGGCGTTCCCACGCTTACTGCGCGCATAACTCCACCGTTGTAGATTCACTGGCTGTGCGCATTTTCGGTTTCTTTACAGAGGTAAATTTCACATGTCGCTGTCTCACAAAGGCACCGCTTAAACAGCTGTAAAAGGCGCGCGCTATTTCTGGCCTATGCCAGCAATTGTTTTGTCTATCCTTGACTCTCCAAGAATGACTCTGATCATTTATTATGATCACGTTATTTTCGGGAAAAAAAAAAATTACCCCAAAAAGCATTTTTTGGTAAAAAAAGAAAATGTGGAAAAAATAATTTCAAGGGAAAAAAAAATTCATGAAAAAATTAAATGACCCTCGGTAATGGTGTAACGTGTGTAATTGGTGACATACAGTCCTCAAGAGGGCGACATACACTGATTAAAAATATATTCATTTCACCGGCCGGTTAATATAACACCGAAAAGTGACCGGCCAGGAAAATATAACAATTTGGATCCTCGCAATTGATATCACGTGACGAGCTCTGGACCAATCACATCTCGGTATCTGTCTAAGCTATCTAATATATTAAAATATCACATAAGCAACTTTGACGCAAGTCGATTTTTGCACTCTTGCAAACAATACCTCCTGGGAGGTGTTTCATAAAGCTGTTCGTAAAGTTACTCATGACTTTACGAATGACTTACATATGAAAAGCCAAATGGGATGTTCAATCCTTCTTAACTGCATCAACTAAAGTTGAACTGTGCAGATGTAGATTAACATTTTATTATAACAAACATTTTTAATGCAAAGTTTATTTTTTGCCATAATTTGATTGAGGTTATTTGAAATATAGTCATACTTAGTTAAAATATCAGGAAAAACTTTAGGCGTCCTATCTGGCACTTCATATTCAAGTCGTTCGTAAAGTCAAGTGTAACTTTACGAACAGCTTTATAAAACAGGGCCCTGTTCATCCAAGCGTGAACACATACCACACAAAATGATACTAAATGATTCGGGGTAAAACACTCTTCCATAAGATGTTTAATAATTTACTGTTCATAGATGATTTTTAAAATAATTAGCAATTTTCTAGGTGTAAACTTTTGTTTGGATTCACACTGTATATTTTGAACAGGCCACGAAAAGTGGGATACGGTACTTGTACAGTCTTTGATGAATTGAAAGGGAAAATGTAACTGAGTGTCATTTGAATTTGAACTTGAATACAATTATTTCAACCATGCTTGCTCATTCATGAATTTTAATGATCACCGAGGTACCGTAGCCGGCATTAGATGAATTTGAATGCTCTCTGCACGAAATGTACGCTCTTAGTTAACATTTGAATGACCCGATAAGGATTTGATAATTAATTGCACGAATAGTGAATTTGAATCGTTCGGGCTTTTCGTTCTACACAGGGACATGTAATAGCAAGCAACCTAGATTTTACAACAAATATGACAAAAAAGAACCATTAGCTTTACAAGTTGTTTTTTGTTTTTTACAGATTTTCATGTTGATGTTAAGTTCGTTTGTCAACTCTTCCAAAGACGGATCGTAGCCAGATCATATAGTGAGAATTTCTTCTAACAGAGGAAATAATAATCTGGAAGTGTTGTGGTACAGTGGTTCATTCACTTGACTCTCAGTTAAATGATTGGGGGTTTGAATTATAGCCCAGCACTATGGTCCTTTTGCAAGTCAGTGGTCTACATTCGCCACTCTGCATCCAGGTGTAAATATTAGGTCGTACCTGGCTATTGCTAGGTTTGTAATAGTTGCAGGACCCTCAGGAAGAACAACTTGGATGCTCATGAAGCTTACCTGGGTAAACATAGTTATGATCAATTTTATTTTTATTATTATATTTTCCTCTTTGCAGCTGACAAGATGTTTGTTACTGAAGCTGCGAACGCTGAGGTTTTTATGGCAGAGGCAATAGACTACAGCTTTGTCAATACATCTTTTATCAAAATTCCACTGAAAGGTGTCGAATTTCCCATTGGTGTTGAATTTGACCCAAGGAGTGAACTGATCTATTGGACTGACGCAAAACTGCACACCGTTAATAGGGCTGCGCTAGACGGATCGTCGCAAGAAGTCATTGCTCAATTACAAACTAGTTCCGGTGATCATCATTGTAAGTTAGTCTATTTAAATCTTAACTCACATTTCTATGCTAATAAATACAATCATTCTTGTATATCTCGTTATGCCCGTTGCATACACAGGGCGTCATTAGCCTGACTCAGGGGCGGATCCAGGATTTTTCAAAAGGGGTGGGTCGGGGGGGGGGGGGGGGCTGAAATGTGAAAATAGCTGCGACCGATATTTCGCTCAGTGAGGGGAGGGGGGGGGGGGCGGAGGAAGTGTGAGCACTAAGTTTTTTTTTTTTTTTGGCTCCAACCCCCCCTCCTTTTTTAAATGTATTTTTTGAAGTTACAGTGACGAGATGATGATGTCATCAAGTCGATAGCAAGTGTCTAGGTCGACAACTTCCGATTTTCAAAGCTTTGGATTTTGGGTTTTTAGAGAGCTGAAACTCCTCTGACAGTCACTAAAATGGCATATAATTGAAATTATTGTAATCTATGTAATCGTGTAGTTTTCAGTTCGGATTTGGTAAGCTTCCGTACAAAATGGAACGTGCAAATTTCAACTTAAGTTGCTGGTGTTGCATTTGTTCTTATAACCGTGATAAGCGAAGATACTAACGTAAAAGGAATTACCCGTCCTATATATTAGGCCATAGGCGCCGGAAGTTGTTTTTTTTTTTTTTTGGGGGGGGGGGGGGGGGGGGTCAAAGGAGTCAAAAATGGTTTGTAGTTTTTTAACCAAAAAGAAAACATACAAATTATTTCATTCAAAGAAAAGGAAAGTAAACAGGAATTTAATTTCCTAAACATTCCGCATGCCCCCAGGGACGGATCCACGTAGCGATTATTCCGGCCCGGCCCCCCCCCCCCTTAGCCCCCCAAAACGATAAAATAATAGGATAATAACGTAAAGTTAACCTTGATAAAACAAAAAACAAAAGCCCCCCCCCCCCCCCGCTTATTCGCCGGCCGGCTGAGTCGGCACTAAATTTTGTATTAAGATTTGGCTACCCCCCCCTCCTTGAAAGGTGAGCCCCTTGGAATGTTTGAAGAATGGTAGTGTGGAGGTATTGTATGAGATAATTTTATTCTGTTGTGAGCATGTGCTGAGCTCGGGGAAGTTACATACCTGCTTTAGAACCTTGCGTCTGTGGCTTAAGATTGCTACTATTGTGTATTAATATGCCTGAATTTGTTTGAATGGCGCAAATTAAATAACAACCAGTGTGCTTCAGGCTTGATGCCTGTTTTGATAGCTGTTGGCCTATAGCGTTGATTCACTCAAATCCAAGTAAACTAGCACAATACAAGACACGGACTACATCGTGTTCATGTGTCTAACTCAAACTGATGAGTCTTCAAACTCTTTTGAATATTACGTCACAAGTATTCATGCGCGCTTACAGTGTAGCTGCTCCTAATGAATATTTAGACATATTCCTCCCTTTTTGTAAAAGATGTGGAGTGAACATAATCATTTAAAGGGTATAACCATATTAATGTACATTGACGGATACACAAAACAATCAATTGTGGTTATTGAAATTTCTGTCGTAATGCAATCTTTAGCTTTTAAGTTTAACAGATCAAAATCATAGAGCAAGGAATATATAGTCGAATGTTTTAAACTAGAACATGACTTTGGTGAGCAAATAAGATTAAATAGCTTGAAATAAAATCTTTGCTATGTAGTATATCAGTTGTAACCAGTTTTATGACTAAAATATCAACAAGCAAATTAACTGCTTGTTTCTCTTCATTTTGTCATGTTTTTCTAACTCAACACTAGATTACTTATTTACAGCTGTCTGTAGGCATAACACTATTCAAGCTAACACACCCAATCACATTCTCTTGGGAGTGAAGTCTTAGCAAAATAAAACATTGTCAGGATACTTCTGACTTAAATTCTTGATCATACTAAAATGTTTCGCAAAACTTTGGCAAGACATCTTTGTGAATCAAATAATATTAACACATATATGTATTAACTTGCATTAGTCTTCAACATAATCAACCCATTATCCTCTTTTCAAACACTTTACTTGTCAACATAGTCACCAAATCTTTGGGGTGGTTTGCTTACTCTACCAGATCTGGTCTTTTGGAAAGACTGAGTGTCATTTTTGTTTTCCTGGAATTGTTGCCCTAGAAATGGAATGCTTGTAGCCTTCAGCACAGATTTCTTCTGGTTAAGTTTGATACCTTTGTCTCTGCATCACTGGAGCAGAGCTTCTAGCTTACGAGCATGGTCCATCTCTGTTTGCTCTCTGTTGTGTCCAACACCAAACAGTATAATGTCGTCAGCAACACACTCATTTCCATTAAGGTCATCCAAAACCTGTTGTAGCTTCTTTTGGAATATTTCCGCTGACGCATTTAGACCAAAGGGTAGTCTTTTCCATCTATATTTAGCGAACATTGTCGTAAGGTAGCTACTCTCATCACCAAGCTCACCGTAGAGATAGCCTGATCTCAAATCAAACTTGGAAAAGATCTTAGCCTTTGACAGCTCCGGGAGAATGTCTTTCATGACTGGCAATCTGTGTATTTCCCTTTGCAAGGCTTTGTTGAGGGGTCTTGGGTCGATGCAAAACCTCAATTCAATCTTGTCTTTCTTCTCAACGACAAGTCTGCTACACCATGGAGTTGGTTCCTCAACCTTTATCAAGATGTATTGGTCAACGAGTTTAGCAAGTCCATCTTTGACGCTCTGCTTAATTGCAACTGGTACTGGTTTGGTGTTACACTGTGTTAGGGTTACTTCTTCCCTGGTCACCAACTTGACCTTGCCAGGTAGTTTTCCATGGGTTTGTTCGTCAAAGATGTCTTCAGGACCAACAACACAGACCTGGTTGAAGTTCTCATAATGTACAGTTATGAATTTCATATGTTGTGCAGCTCGACCGCTCAGGGTGGGTTCCCACTGCCGATCAAACCAACCCGACCAAGCCCAATCAAGCCCGACCAATCCCGACCCCATGCCTAAACACAAGCTCTTCCCGACCGCACTATTCGACCATTGACGACTCTTGCACGACGTATAGTCGACCACAACTTCGATCTCTTCTCGATCTTTCCGATCTACATACAATCCCAACGCGATCCCAACTAGACCAAATAGACGTACACACGATCTCTACACGATCTCGACCCGAACAGATCGGCCTGTTCAAACAGGGATCCAAGATGTCTCGTGAATTGAGTGGTTGCACAAAATATTAAGGTCAGCTGATGGTACATTACTCATTTTGATCAGCGTTCAGTTCATCTCAGACACCTAAGAGATGTAAATCGAACAGTTACAGTTGTGGGCAGTGGCGGATCCAGGGGGGGGGGGGCCGTGGGCCCGGCAGAAAATCGCTCAATGGGGGGGGGGGGGGGGGTGGTAGTGAGCACTAATTTTTCTTTTTTTTTGCCCTCGAAAATTTGAAAAATTGTACCCCCCCCCCCCCCCCACCCCTTGAGCGCCAGAGCCCATCTAAAAAAAAAGGTAAAATTAACGTTAAAATGGACCCAACACCAATTTTTGTCCTGCTAGTGTCACAAATAAGGTATCAAAATAGACTCATCTGACCGTAATTTATGGCCACAAACCCCTGAGCTTCCGGGGGCTCCGCCCCCTGGACCCCACCCCAATTCTTGACCTGCCAGTGTCACAAATAAGGTATAACAATTTTGCTCATCTGACGATAATTTAATGTATAAAACCCCTGAGCTTCTGGTGGCTCCGCCCCCTGGACCCCACATCAATTTGTGTCCTGCCAGTGTCACAAATAAGGTATCAAAATATGCTCATCTGACAATAATTAAATGCCTATTCCCCCTGAGCTTCTTGGGGCTCCACCCCTTGACCCCCGCCAAGAAACGATCAGCGGGGCCTGCATGTAAGAGTGGGGTGATGGGGATTTCGTTTGTCAATCCCCCCCCCCAAAAAAAAAAAAAAAAAACGTTTTTGCCACTGTCGGTGTCACAATTACGTACCAATATTTGGCTCGCATAACTACAAATTTGGCCCCCCCGTAAGAAATCATGGTTCCGCGCCTATGTGTCGCTGTCACATGTTACTACCAATTCTAGAAGCGATTCACTTAACTAGTATCAATATACCGGTACGAAGAAAATGTGATTAGATCATCACGTAATTGTGCCCTTGGTTGAGGTGCGATCGGAAAGATCGAGTGCGGTCGAGAAGTGCTCGGGATGTGATCGAGAAGCAGTCGAGAAGTGAGCGAGTTCGGTCGAGTAACTGTTAAGGGCAGACATGTACCGATTTTGAAGCGGTCGAGTTGTTGATCGAGTTGATCGGGAACCAATCGTGTAGAAGTTGTGTGTAAATCGAGATGATCAGTAGTGATCGGCGGAAAAAAATCCACCCCGACCAAACTAGACCTCTAAACGATTGATTCCCGATCAGCTCGACCTCTACTCGACCAATACACGATCTCTGTACGATCGCTTGCCTTCTCGAGCCCTACACGATATTTTTTGACATACCAAAAATTGTCTTGTACTAGGAAGCCAGATCGATTCCGATCAAGGTAGACCGACCCCGATCAAGGTAGACCGACCCCGATCGCCCTTGCCGACCGAGCCCGACCAGGCCAAAACTGCTTGATCGGGCTTGGTCGGGTTGGTTTGATCGGCAGTGTGAACCCACCATATTAACAACGATGAAGTTGACACTGTACTTTTTGATGGTAGGTTCCCACTGCAGATCAAACACAACTTCTACACGATTGGTTCCCGATCAACTCGATTGTAGGAGAATGTTATGTAGCACATGTATTTCTACCTGTCTCCCTTCCAGTCATTCACCTTCCCCCACTTCCATGATCTGAAACAGAATCCCATTATTCCTAGACACTGACCCCATTATCTAGTGATTATAAACATTGACCATGAATGACCACCCCAGAGAGTTAACTTCAAGGGACCACATTCTAAGAACTATGACTCATAGGCCCAACCCAAGTCACTACACTCTCCATTACCACTCCCCATAATACTATAGCAACCCTGATAGACATTTGACCAAAGACCAATCTAAAGCATGTTCAGGTCACCCATCCAACAGTTATTCTAATCAGGGGACTTGAACCCTAACCCCATGGTAAACTCTGCCAAATAAATACATCTATATTGAACTGTAAATAAAACTTGTATTCAGTCTCTTCATTTATAGCCTCCTCATCTAAAAAAACGATCCTCAAACACGACTATCAGGAAAGCTTTTGGGGAGTGAAACAATGTTGAATGGGTGACCTAGTTTTCTGGTGATAGCATTCGGACAATTTACTTTCACATGCCCACTTTGCATACACATGCGTCACTTTACAACATTGTTGCACTTTAATATTTGACACATGATGACCATTCTCTAAGCATTTCGAACAAGTGACGACTCAAGCGCTGCTTCGTTCCGGTTGACCTTGGTAATATACTCTCGCCATGAATATGTCTCCAAATAGGATTTTCATTGGGAGGGGCTGTAACGGAGGGTTGATATACAGAAAACGATCTCCGTTTAAGCAACCCTAATTTTTTTACCGAAATATTTCCCCTTCGACATTCACTTTCTTTGCCTGTAGATCGCTTTTTATGATCTCATATATTCTCATTACTTACGGAAAGTGGCACATCTTTGATTAAAACTCTCGCATGATTTTCTTCTCGGGCCTTGGAGAATGGGTTTATGTCTTGATAGGGCGGCAGCCCCTCGGATCTCTAACCGGGTTGTGACAAACTTCATACGATCAGATTGATTTTCCAGATAAATCCGCCACAAGTGGCTGATATGTTTAATGCCAGTGATATTTTTTTGAGTAACAATCTTGGCTCAAGCGACATATAACTCCTCACCAGTGAGTGATTTAGTATCTCCATACCTGATGTCTTCAGATCGAAGAAAGACGGGCTTGGGCCCCTTATGTACATACACTGTCGCTCATAAAGGTGGATTTTTTTTTTTACCCCAATTTATGGAATTATTAAAAAAAATAAAAAAAATAATAGATCTAGATAATAGTATACATACTCAGATTTTATTGAATAATAATTTGCCAATGTTTGTTTTGCGTGACTGCTAGAGCATGTGTATGCTACTATGCTTATCAACTAGGGGACCTACGCCCTTAAGTCATAAATGACAGTAATGAAGATAAATGCCCCACAAAAGGGCACTAATATAGCACATCGACACGGTTGTGATCATGGGGCCTCACAGTTACGAGGCCATTGCTTTTTCACTGAACCATGACTGTACGCAGCGGGGGCTAGGGTAGGGAGAAAAAATCCTCTGGACGGCCATGCATTATAGATCGAGTCAGGGGCACACAGAATATTTTTTATGTTGGGAACCGGGGTAAAATGCAATAAATTATTGCAAATTTATTGCATTTTCTGTTTTTTTTTAATTTATTGAAACTGCCCCCTACCCTAGCCCCCGCTGCGTACAGTCATGGTTCAGTGACAAAGCAATGGCCTCGTAACTGTGAGGCCCCAGGATAAAAACCGTGTCGATGTGCTATATTAGTGCCCTTTTGTGGGGCATTAAAGGTAATACAAAGTTTTGGTATGCGGTCATGAATTTGGTTCAAATGAACATATTGGAAGCATATATACGATCCTACAATATTCAGTGATCGTTGTCGCGGTCGAAATCGACTCTAAAGTTATGAAATTGTAAATCATAAACACTTTATGTTGAATAGCTCCCTCTCAAGGTCAAGATATTAATTAAGCTATAAAACAATGTTTATTGACTAAAATCGACCGATTAGCTATTCTCGTTCGGAAATAATATAACACAACTACATACTCTGAGATTTTCATGGTCGCAGCTACCAGTGTATGGCCATAGGAACTATTTGAAATTTATCAAAATTTACCGGGAGCACCGGTAAATCTTTATATTCAATTTTTCTCGAAAGCAGAAGTGTTTTAGGGGCTAAAATTTCTCGTGTTTTTTAAAAATCCACAGGGGCATCCAAATATATCAAAATTGTAAAGAATCACTATCCACCCATTTTTCAAAATTTCCCAAAACTTTGTAGTACCTTTAATCCTCATTACTGTCATTTATGACTTAAGGGCGTAGGTCCCCTAGTTGATAAGCATAGTAGCATAAACATGCTTTAGCAGTCACGCAAAACACACATTGGCAAATTGTTATTTAAATAAAATCTGAGTATGTATACTATTATCTAGATCTATTATTTTTAAATTATTTTTTAAAATAATTCCATAAATTGGGGTAAAAAAAAAAAATTCCACCTTTATGAGCGACAGTGTACATCGGCCTACTTGGTTGGGTTGGTTTGTGAATTAGACATGTTCCTATATTTATCTCACTTTCTTCAGCTGAAATCACTTTGAAAATGGCATATTACAGCATAATTATGGTTCAAGTTCAGTCTAACTTTTCGGATTCAATTTTGATGGTCAAATTTGGTGTTGATATATCAGGATTTTGTGTTGATTCAGCCAAGGAGTTTTAAGAGATGGAGTCTATCTCGCTCATTCCCTTTGTACCATCTTCGATGTCACCATGAGAAAAATATGCCAGGCATGTGCTTAACTGGATCTTCCTTGCAGATGCGTAGACAAAAGATTCCTGCATAGCCGCAAACTAACAGGCCACTTTCAAAGGGAAATATGCTATTGTAAAGATAATTACTTTTCGCTACCACTCGTCTGATAATACGAACATTACACGGTGCTTACAGTGTACCTTTACGGGAGGCAAGCGAAACAAAATGCGAGCAAAATTTCCTGAAATATTATTCATAATTACTCGACTGGGCATGTGTGGGCACTAATCTGACATATAACACCATAACGAACTGTACTTGAACAAATTAACGTTTTATTTTCGTGAGCCGGTAGTAATCGGAAAAGTGTCAAATTGTGGGTTTTAGGACTGTACAATTTTACTACTTTTTACAAGTTAAAGCTGCTTTCATACAATGTAAGCACATGTTTTGACACAATTAGGCTTGTGTATTCATATTTTAGCATCTTTTCGATTTTCTCCTTGTTACTTCAAATAAAAAGTACAATATCAAGGATATTTCTTTGTGGAAAAAAAATCACTGCTCAAGCTTTCCAATGATATTGGCGGCTTCGAACCTCGGACATCTAAGGTAACAGCACACCAGTAGATTATATTGTGCCACCATAGAAAACGGCAGCTGATTGGAATAATGTGTTGCCAGTTTGATCTCCAGCTCTTAAAAATCCTTGGTTATTTAAGCTAGAGGATGCACACAAAAACGTCTTGACGTCGAAAGTGCACTCTCTCTACGACGGGCATTGTAATTATCATTAAATGAAAAAGAAAATTAGGCCAGGTTAATTTTGACCTTTTCAGATCCTTATGGAATAGCCCTGAATCTCGACGACGACAAGGTATATTGGATGGACCAACATCGTGACGTTATTTGGATGGCAAACCTTGATGGGACCAGTAGGACGGAGATACTCACAACAGGCTATAACTCTAATCCAATTGCAATCGTGTACTCATCTAGTCGAAGGTATTGTAATATTAAAGTCAGAACTTCATAAATTATATTCCTCAAAGGAATTCAGTTTTTATAGAACTATACTTGCAGATCTTTCCCTTAATCTCCCCGTTAATATACAGATCAGTTCGTCAGAGACCCCCTTCCAAAACCATAATATGCAGTGTTAATATTCAAATATATACGTGTACATGTACAAATTCAAAATTTTGAATGACAGTTAATTTCTGAGCGTACAGTAGACACTTCTCGAAAATATTTCAAGCCTTAAAATTTCATTTTCATATTAATTTGTCCTCTGATAAAAATTGGGATAATCATCATTTAAGAAAAAAGTGGTATTGAAATGTATGTAGTGGAAGCTGCGAACTTTATTCATCATCATAATCATCACAATCGTCATCATCATAAACGCTATTGCATAATAAAATGGCATTATAGAAAATGAAGATTAACTTACAAAGGTAAATCAAAATTGGAACACGGTCACAATTTAATTAAATACCATCTTGAGTTGTCGGTAGAAATTGAGTTCGGATTATGTAATGATTGCTGTGCACATTACAATCGGTAACGCCCGAGACTATCGAAATTGCCTATTAGGTCGATTTTTTTTTCTTCTTCATAATCTTTGCCATATTGTTAAAATATTCTTATATTACGTTGTGGAGCAATTTATGAAGCGCTTTCTAACTGCAAGAAGATGTACTATCCAATTACTTTGTCTTTTCGAAAGGATTAGATTGGATAGTCTCTTATTTTAAAACAATAAGAACTCATCATATTCTCCTCTGTTTAAACATGTCTACGATTCAGGAAAATCTTCTGGACCGTTAGTGGACAGTACCCGAAAATTGAAATGGCTAATGCGGACGGGACAGAACGAGTAACGCTTCTTGATGGTGATTTGGATTCTAATTTCACGGATCCTACTGGAATATGCCTTGATCCTACCGGTACACATTTTGAAAGAATTTTATTTTTGCAAATATGTAGTGTGACCAGACATATTCTGCGGGTCGTACGAAATTTGTTCCTGTATTCTGGGCTCAACACTATACTTAACCATACTCCTAAACCTAACCTAAAACCAAATTGCAACACGTGCCATAACTCTTTCATGATCTTTGACGCAATAAAGCCCTGATAAATTGTCGTAGGATCAAATATTGGGTCACCATTCTGTGGCCACAATTGCTACTGGCTTTATTTCAATAAAGATATAGGGTAAGCCTGACTAGGGTGGCCATCGGGATTTAGGTTAGGTTTTAATTTAGGCTTATTTTTGCAGTTGGGTCTCAGATAAGGTTTAGGTTTGTCTTAGGGCTAACGTAAAGTTCAGGTATACTATTTGATCCAGGATTGAAATTAGGAAATCGGTTAGTGTAAGACAGGGAAGGAATTACGATTATCACTGGAGCATGGCTTGAGTAAACCTCCCCAATTAAGACTTTATACATCAATGGAGGAGAGGGCTAAACACGGAGAGAAAAAGAGAGAAAACCATTTCTGTGTGCTTGAAGCCAAAACTACAAACCTGTACAAATTCTTCTTGTTTAAACTCAGTGTATCCCACATGATCGATTGGTGACGTACATTTGAAGGAACTTTGCATTGGGTATACATAATTCCAAAAGAGTTACATTACTCCTGAAACGTTTCAAAATTCATCGTAACTAATTGGACTTGTGTAAAAACCGCGGAACTATGAATGGTCAGCAACATAACCTGAATAAGGAATTCTACATAATGAAAACCTGAAAGTTTTTTTTTCCTTATTCCTTTATTCTCTCATCAGAACAAAATATCTATTGGACCGATACAACGGAGAACACAATTGAACATCTGGATCTGGATGATATGCAGCGCGCTTCATCACTAACATTTGTGTCCGATGGTCACCCTTTTGGGATCGCAAAGTATTTTGAGGATATCTACTTTTCTGACCACCTGTACCACGGAGTCTACGCCATCGATTTTCCGGCCGGAAACTTAGTTCGTGTAGACATTCCTGTTCCTGTTCCTGTCGCAGCAGAGATTCACATTTACGCAGGTAATCATGATGATGTTTAGTACAGGATTTCCCGGCGAAATTCGCGAGTTTGTCATTCGAATTCATTTACTTTGCATTGAAGTTAGCGCAGATCGGCTTTGACATGCCAATTATCATTCAATTTTCCCGTTTTGGTATTCAATTTAAAATTTTGGTCGAAGGGTTTCATAGATCTGTCATTTAATCTAGAAACTGCTCAACTAGCATTCAAATTAATCGTTACTTGTCGAGGCGTCATTTTTATCGTTCAAATTAACACCTGTCATTCGTATTCGGATTATGTTTTTTCAAATTAGGAATGTTAGGGGGAAGAAATGCAACACACGTTTACAGTTTAAAAAAATGCAATTAAATGCATGATTTGCCATAAGGGTTTTTTCTGTTATTCCATTTATTAATTTTGAGGACAATGCATATGGGTGTAGTCAGACATTTGGTAAAGAAGGGGAGACATCAAAGGATATGGCATTTCTGCTCGGACATGATCATATACCCCGGAAAAGTGGGGATACAAAAATACCTATCCCAGTCACAATATTGTACCCTTCCTCCATAATAAAATTGTGATAAATTTATGATGAAACACAAGACAAACAACTTCCTTACATGAAAATTTACAAAAACATTGAGACCATCAAGTCCGTAGATGTAAGTCTTTTTCTTTTCTTAACAATCAAACTTAAAGGATGATGAATATCAGATAAATCTATATGAAGTGTATAAATGCAAGAAAATAGAATATGATGAAATACACATGCAAAAAACAATCTTGAAAGAAAGAGAATGAGCTATAAAAAGTGTGTAATAAACGAGAAATGTATATTGACCATCAATTAAAGTGCACAAAAGGCTAATTTGAATGCTACAAATGAATTCGAATGCTAAAAGTACACCTTCGCGATGCCAGAAATCGTGTTGCGCCAAATCGAATGACCAAATAGCGAAAGAAGCACACTATTCATTAATTTGAATGAAAGATACATAGATTCTAACGAAAACTTCATAGATTTGAAAACTAGAAAAAGGAATATAAACCTAAGAAATATCTGACAGCACTAAAACCGTCGAATTTGAACGCAAGACAAATTAATTTAACTGACAAACTCGCGAATTTGGCCGGAAAATCCTATATTATGTTGATGTTGTATACTATTATACAACAATTCTGTCCGATTTTGTTGTTGAAAAGGGCGATGGGTGCGTTTTCGTTCTCCAATACATGATAAGTGCGCATAGGGGGAAATTCCGCCTCATACGGGAGGGGGACACATCCACAATTTTCTGATAGGCAAAATGATACCTCAAAAGAAGAGTCATAGGGTCATATGTATTTTTTTAATGCAATTGGCAAAATGTGGACAGTAGCGTTACCAAGCATTGTACGAAATGTGTTAAAACAGAAGACTCTCACTGAGAACTGTGGTGGGGCAATCATGTTCTTCACTGCAATTCAGAATGACTAAATGATTACAACTGAGCAGGCGATACAACCTAACACCAAGACAAAATAAATATACTAAAAACTAAATTACGTCACATCAGGGAGGTAAACATTGTATTCAACACTGTTGGTCATAATGGTGGAACAATTATTTTTACCCCAATTTATGAAATGATTTTGACAATAATTTATTCCTAATAGATCTAGCTAATAGTATATATTCTCAGATTTTATTGAATAATAATTTGTGAGTGTTTGTTTGGTGTGACTGCTAAAGCATGTATGTGCTACTATGCTAATCAACTATGGGAACTACGTCTTTAAGTCATAACTAACAGTAATGAGGATTAATGCCTCATAAAAGGGCACTACATAGCACATCGACACGGTTTTGATCCTGGGGGCTCACAGTAACGAGGCTATTGCTTAGCCAATGAATCATGACTATACGCAGCGGGGGATAGTGTATGTTACCGCCCCCGCAAATACAACAAAAACAAAGAAAATGCAGTAAATTATCAATAATTCATTGCATTTTTGCCCCGACCTCCAACATTAAAAAATCTCCTATGTGGGCATGCCTTCAACCATAATGCATGGCCCTAGAGAGGAAATTTACCTGTTCGGGTTAATATATTGCATTTTCTTTGTTTTTTTGTAATTGTGGGGGCGGCGACGTACCCTAGCCCCCGCGGCGTACAGTCATTTATTCATTGGCTAAGCAATGGCTTTGTTACTGTGAGGCCCCAGAATAAAAACCGTGTCGATCAGCTAATTAGTGCCCTCTCGTGAGGTATTAATCCTCATTACTGTCAGTTATGACGTAGGACGTAGGTCCCCTAGTTGATTAGCATAGTAGCACTTACATGTTTTAGCAGTCACGGAAAACAAACACTCGCAAATTATTATAGGATTTCCCGGCCAAATTCGCGAGTTTGTCATTCAAATTGATTTGTCTTGCGTTCAAATTCGACGGTTTTAGTGCAGTCAGGTATATCTCGGGTTTATATTCCCTTTTCTAGTTTTCAAATCTATGGAATTTTCGTTAGAATCTACGTATGTTTCATTCAAATTAATGAACAACGTGCTTCTTTCGCTATTTGGTCATTCGATTTGGCGCAACACGATTTTCTGACAACGCGACGGTGTACTTTTAGCATTCTAATTCATTTGTAGCATTCAAATTAGCACTTTGTGCACTTAAATTGATCGTCAATATACATTTCTCGTTTATTACACACTTTTTATGGCTCATTCTTTTTCTTTCAAGTTTGTTTCTTCATGTGTACTTCATCATATTTCATTTTCTTGCATTTATACACTTATACTTATTAGATTTATCTGATATTCATCAGCATTTAAGTTTGAGTGTTAAGAAGAAAAAAACGACTTGCATCTACGGACCTGATGGTCTCAGTATATTTGTAAATGTTCATGTAAGGAAGTTGTTTGTCTTATGTTTCATCATAAATTTATCATAATTTCATCATAATTTCATTATGGAAGAAGGGTACAATATTGTGAATGGGGTAGGGACTTGAGTCAACAATTTGAACATGATTCATTATTTAGCCATGTCTTTAGCCATCGATCTGCTTGCGGGCAAGTAAACTATGAAACTCTTTAAGAAAAACAGAGGGGTGTGCTTGGTATAAGAGACGATGTGAATTACTTTTGTAAAATTCCGAGTCTGTAGTAAAAAAGGGGCGATTGAGGGTAACCCCACCTTTCCCGGGTATATGAACATGTCCGTGCAGAAATGCCATATCCCTTGATTTCGCCCCTTTTTTACTTTATGTCTGACTACTTCCATCTGCATTGCCCTGAAAATAAATAAATGGAATAACAGCTTAGACCCCAATGGCAAATCATGCATTTTAACTGCATTATTTAAAAACTGTAAAAAGTTTGTTGCAATTCTTCCCCCTAACATTCCTAACTTGAATAAAAAATATTACGAATACGAACGACAGGTGTTAATTTGAATGATAAAAATTACGCTTCGACAAGTGAATATTAATTTGAATGCTAGTTGAGCAGTTTCTAAATTGAATGACAGATCTATGAAACCCTTCGACCAAAATCCTAAATTAAATACAAAAACTGGAAAATTGAATGATAATTGGCATGGGAAAGCCGATCTGCGCTAACTAAAATGCAAAATAAATGAATTCGAATGACAAACACGCGAATTTGGCCGGGAAATCCTATATTCAATAAAATCTGAGAATGTATACTTTTAGCTAGATCCATTTGGAATAAATCATTCCATAAATTGGGGTAAAAATAATGATTCCACCTTTATGACCAACAGTGTAATACAATGTTAGTCATTTTCCGCCAGCTGCCTCCTTCTCTCGAACAGTAGTTCTTGAAGCTTTTAAATATAGTGAGCTTCTGTTCGAGAGAAGGAGGCAGCTGGTGGAAAATTAAGGTCGCCTAATTGGACTGATATTATTAAAGGGAGTGTAAACTGACGAGACTACGTGTCTTTCCCGTGGCCTGACTCGGGGCAAATCGGGTATAATACGACTACGGACGCGACCGCAGCAATCACGTGCGTGAAACATACGCGAAACCGAAGTGTGATGAAAAATTCGGTCTGTTTGGCGAACGTTGACCATGTAGAGATTAAGTCGCTGACTACCGTTAATCAAGTCCATTCGTTTACGCGCAGTTGTCTAAAATGAGACGTCAATGGCGCTCCCCTGTATTTACTAGTTTACACCCCCTTTAAGGCCTATGAAGCACTAATGCTTTGGTCACAAATCAGAGCGGCGGCCGACCGATTAGTAGCCTGCTCGGTCGCTGCTGGAATTTAGGCATTGCCGAACGATGTTTGGAGAAGTCGAGCAGGCTGCAGGCCAAGCGATGCATGGGCGGTGCCCTGTCGATTTCCCGTCGGTCGCCGGTCGATTTAAGGTCAAAGATTGACCCAGTCTTGAATAATAATAATAATAATAAACAATATTTATAAGGCGCTTAATATTTATAAGGCGCTTAATGAATAGTTTGAGCATAGCTATTTCAGGCTGCCTATAACCAACAAGAGTAGATGACCTGTACTTCTTGTGTGGTCTTGCCCCATCACATATCAGACGAGAGATTTCATCGGAGTTAGAGATAACTAAGAAAGATAAAAACCCTCTGCACCCCCTTTATGAGCATGGACATGCAAAACAGAGACTCAAATTAAGACACAGTTTTATCATGGACCTACTACAAGTTTTATCCACTCTTCTAACCATTGACAACTCCGTCAACAATTGAAGGATGACCCTGTGGAACAACCATCTTATAGTCAGTACTGCACAAGCTTTTCTTCGGACCAAGCGAATCTTTGCCACCAGGTTCAAGTGAAGCATGGCCCACCATGTCATATCTAAGTCGCCTGCGAACTAGAACGGTATGATGCAAAGTCATCATGTATACATGGGGCTTAAAAAACATGGAGGAACTATGTGCGACTCTGTGAAGGTACAGACGATGAAACAACATTTCTGTCCCCTCCACCCAGAACCCTAGCTAGTAGTACCACAGAAGACCTATGGGGTTAAAGCGTTAAGGCCAGATCCTGCGTCCTCAACTGGACCGGGCTTGTGAAGTGACTCGAGAAGAAGAAGTTGACATTATTAAAGTTTACTAAAGTTGCATGTAGTTCCGGTTGACTCATTTTCGCTCACTGCATCTGGAGCGCAATGGCGTGAATTATACTTTTGGGGGATACAATTTCATATTTGTTCGTCATATTGAAACAATGATCTTCATGACAGAAATTTGGACGCTATTATATGTCAACTATAATTGCAAAAGAAATCACCGAACGGAAAAAGAGACAGTGTACCACCAAAGAGCCTGGATTCTACAGACTGAGACTCAATGGTGGACACATGCATTAGCACGCCTCAAGTTGCAGTGCAATTCAACATCCAAATAGAATTCATGTCACGATGAGGTTTACATGGTCACATTCATCCTTTAAAACCGACCAGCGATAACCTTTCAATGTGAATGTCATTATATAAATGAATGTCTATATATATATATATATGAGCTAAGCATTCATAACAAACTAAGGCAACAAGGTATCGGTACGACACACATACCTTTATGTGTGACGAAACGATTGCACCCCTCTGTAAATAAGCGAATAGTCATGAATTTTCATATATTTTGCTTCCCTCTGCAAAATGTTTGCCTGTACTAAATGGAAAAAATACGGTGGGGTTTGTCAGAAATGGACATACTGAACCAATCAGAACTTATCTTTTATCATTAATGCTTGTTATTCTTTGTGTGATTGACCTTACACTCGCGTGGCAAATCGCGTTCAAAGTTTTGACCTGTCTCACACATGTTATATAGGCTGGCGAGCTGGCGACCTATATTTTGATCAAATTACGGTTTCATTTACGGAATGGGACATGAGGGTTCCAATAAAAGAGCTAGTGTCAACGTATGTCGGGGTGCATGTGATTTTCGTTATTTCGAATTGATTTGTAAAAGGCCATAGGCTAACATGTTATTTTACGGGACTCTGACAATAAGGGGCGTTGTTCAATGAGACTAATCGTTGCTATAATGTATGTTCCTACTCGCAGATACGTCTTGTCCAGGAGGGAACAATTGTGCATCTACTGGGACATGCGTTATTACCCGCCGTCAACCGGATGTTACCTTTCGGTGTATTTGTGACGAAGGATTTAGAGGAACCCACTGTGAATCAAGTAAGGAAAATATGATAGTTAACTATTTATGAAGAGCCAATGTTTCCCATCGACTTGAATCGATATCTTTCCGAAAGAAGATTTTAATTCCGTTACATCACAATATGTAAGGAGCGGCAACCAAAGCAAGTGAAACTACAACAAGTTACGAATTTAAAGCGCTCGATACAAAGCAGGTAAACCAATCAAAAGCACAGTGAGTGAACATTATGCTGTTATATACCCTGTCAAGCTCAATGTAGGGAAAGAGTTTATTCCTATATTGAAGGCAGTTACCAAACTGATCAAATATGAGCGGCATGTTAGGGGAGAAGAAAGTATTATATTTGCCTTTTCAATGGTACTATAAATGCAATCTTAAAATATACTGACAAAAAAACAACGGAGTACCAATTATACAGAAAATATTTCCGAAGTGTTTGAAGCATTAACTATGATGTTCCCACTTTTAAAGGCCAAGTCCACTCTAATTTTCAAAAATTATAACATGTTGTAAATAATACAACGGTTAAAACTGCCAATTATCACTGGCGTACTTCAATCAGGTGATTTTTAAGAATGATTTTTGTTTCGGTTATTTCGAGCAAAGCATTTAAATTTGCCGCACGGCTGTTAGATTGTTGATCACTTGATATGACGTATGCTCCTCAAAACGAAAGCGTGCGCCGCGCTAGCGGTATAAATTCTGACAATTCAAGATGCCGATGTGCCAGCCTTACGGTGGTTCAAATCGGCCAGTGCCCCGTTGCACACAAATTACCATTGATGGTAACTTTGCCATCAATGGTAACTACCATGGGAACCTTGATGTCTGTGTGAGGACCCTACGTCACACAAAAATGTCGCGCAAAACATTGTGGGGGAGAACCAGCTCGATCATTAACTCGTTTTTTGTTCATTAATCAAAATTATTAAAAATAAGTCCGAGCACCATTTTCCAAAACCAAGTTATATTTGGGCTTTTGAGATTTCTGTCTATCTAATCAGCTCAACTTTTCAGTGGAGTGAACTTGGTCTTTAAAGATGAAAGGGAGGGGAGTTAGGGCATGTCTCACCATAATCCAACTTTTTCCATAATTTCAATGAACTACTTTTTAATATAGAATTACTTTAAATACAATTTATTATTCGTATTATTTCCCTCCAGTATTCCCTTTTCACGTCTTTCCTAATAATTTTCATCACCCTTTTTATGAACAATAATTACAGATAGTGTAGGTGTAGGGAATTGGAGACCCTTAAGCACATTTGCATTATTTACATGAACATAAAAGTTGTTACACATACAGAAAGTTTTGTATTCTCTTCAGTAACTTCTTCTCTTTATTTGGTAACAAAATTGTGGTCATGATGTAACTGATTAATAGAATAACAATGATTAATGACGGCATCACGAAAGGTCTCTCATTACCTACATGTGTAGGTATATTAAAGGGACAGTTACAAATCAAGACATTTTAAATACGATTTGAATGAAAATTGGATTGTTATAGTTAGTTCAAACACTTTTTGAAAGAGATACATGCAGCCAATGAACTTACTGTAATTTTGAAATGATTTTAAAATAATGTGGCCCAAAATATTTCTGTACATGTTATTTTACAATGCCATTGATTTCATCAATTTGCTTTCTCTTCTTCTTCTTCTGTCTCTTCTTCTTCCACTTCTTTTTCGTCTTCCTCTTCTTCTTGTTTCTTCCCTTCTTCACCTTCTCCTACTTATCATTATTATATTATTTTATATACTCTTTATTCTATTTTTCTTTTCTTCTCAAATTTACTCTCCAGCCTTGTACGTCTCTAGAATCTCGTACTATACTACTCCGTTTAAATACCTTTTAAATTCAGACCTACTATATTGTGTTACTCAGTTCGGGAGCCTATTGACATACAAGTTATGCTTTTTATTTATGCTCCCCACATTTTACATTGTTTTTTTTACCTTGCCTGCCTTATCTATATATTTCGAAATTTCGTACTTATTTTCCGTACATTATACTTGATTTGAAATCCTTTATTTTTTTTTCTTGTGTGAAATCTACTTTTATACGCCTGTATAAAAAAAGAAGATAAACTCCTTTTTATGTAAAATGTGGAAAAAATAAACTTCAATTAATCAACCAGCATCGGGTCATTGACTGTCCTCGGCATACTCGACATTCACAACAAATAACCCCCATCTTGGACCTGGTGTCCCCCATTGCCTGCATACATTTCTGATCAGACACCATTCATAATGTGCATTGCAACACCCATTCACAACACACAATGGCCATAAGTTTTCTGTGATGGTTGGCACACTTCATAAACTTCCTTTTAAAACAACTTTTTAAGAGCCACCCCTAAATATATGCATACACCACAACATTCAGTGAAAATGGTGTTTTTATATCAGAGCAAAATTTTACGATCAAAATTGCTTCCCTTGGTCAATTTTGCCAATTTTCTCGGAGAATGAACGCATTGTAGTCTTCGAAATGAATTGGATATATGCAGTAGGGTTGTTAAAGGCCACAAATGGCGCAATATCAATATTGGATCCAACACGGACAGACAGCGATGGGTTCAAGCTTGGTGGTCTCCAATTCCCTACGGTCTCCAATTCCCTACACCTACCCTATCACCGACTAAATTCTTATATTTGATTTCTTTTGTCTTTTAAGTAATAAGTGAAATGCTTTAAAAAAAAAATCACTACAGTCTGTTGTACCATTTTCAACTTCAAGCATTTCAATGTATTACGCATTTAATATATATCTAGTCAGACTAGCTATCTATTAAATGTCTGGAAGCATATGGGAATAATGTATTATATAGTAAACAAAGATAATTGTCTACAAAGGTTTTTGCTAGAATCCTTCCTGCTCTTTAACACAATCAAACCACGAAAAAACCCATTTGTAGTTCTTTTGTATGAGTAAAGACATTATATTTACAGTTGTACTATAATTGTACTATTGTTTAATCTGTTGTTCCGCCTTCAATTGCAGATATCAACAATTGTGATCCAGAACCTTGCATGAATGGAGGAACTTGTACAGATGGAATAAACTCCTTTACTTGTGATTGTGTTGCTGGTTATACCGACGGTACATGCTCTACAGGTAACTTTACAAATATATTTTGATTCTGATTCCCCTTTGTGCCTACTTGTCAAATATATTTATGTGATCTATATTTATTTTTATGAAATATTTTTTCTTGTAATATTATATTATCAATTTATATTGAATGGACCACGATCTAATTAGCATCAAATATTGAATACCTGTGTGATTGACTGAAAACACGGAACCGTGTACTTCAAAACCGACCCACAAAGCAAATTCATGAATATTGTTCGAAACCTCGAGCAATGTACATAGTTTAGCACCGGCCAAGCTTAAAATGCAAAGTATCGCAGACTGCGACAACTGATTCAAATGTACATGCCTTTGCCATTGTAATTCTCCCGGTTATCATAAAACATACATTTTACTTGATATATTTTACAAGCATGAGGATATGATTTTTAGTTTTTAGGATATCTTCAACGTCAAGCATTACAATGTATTGCGCATTTATTCTAGCTTATTATTAAATGTCCGGAAGCACTTGATAATGGTTTATTATTTAGTAAACGCAGATAATTGTGCATAATATATGTTTCTGCCTGAATCCAACTTGTACTCTAGCACAACCAAACCACGACATGAGGGCATTTTAATTCTGTATGCAATAAGTAAATCTTAATTTTTAATTAGTAGGTTTTAATTTTAACAGTTATTTGTTTGGAGGAAACAATGCACGAAGGTTGAAAGATCAACCGGGGAATGATATAAAATCAATATCTACCATAATTGTTCTAGTTACTAATTTGGTTATAGTATTGTACTATTGTATTGTTTAATATGTTGTTCCGCTTTAAATGACAGATATCAACAATTGTGATCCAGACCCTTGCATGAATGGAGGAGCTTGTACAGATGGAATAAACTCCTTTACTTGTGGTTGTGTCGCTGGTTATACCGACAGTACATGCTCTACAGGTTAACTATACACAAATAATATGATTCTGATTCCCCTTTTTATAATTTGTGCCTAGTTGTCCAATATGATTATGTGATCTATATTTATTTGTCTAAAATATTGTTTCTTTGTAATATATTACAAAGGTATCAATTCATATTGAATGTGCCACAATTTTAATAAGCGTCAAATATTGAACACTTGTGTGATAGATTGAGATCACGGAACCATGTACTTCGGATCCGACTCACAAAGCAGATTCATGATTATTGTTCGAAACTTCGAGCAATGTACATAATTTAACACCGGGCAATCATACAAAATTAAACGTATCGGAGACTGAGACATCTGATTCAAAAGTACGTGCCATTGCCATTGTAATGCATCCGGTTATCAAATAACAGACATTATATCTGATATATTTTACAAGCATGAGGATATGATTTTTTATTTCAGAACAGAAGAATTATATGATAGATATATTATTGAAAAAGACGTCTGATTATTTCATATTACTTGTCTTTTCAACAGCATTTAATGCCTTAAAAGCTACGGTCGTCATCTTGCTTATTGGATTTGAATGTTTTTTATACTTCGTAAAACAATACATACATGTACATACATTAAGATTTACAAAAAAGGTGAAAAGCTATATTCAGAGCAAAATGGTTCTGTTCTATAAAAACTCTAGAGGTCTAGTTTGCTTGTTAATGTATATTTCATTCAGATGTGAATAACATTCAACCTTATAGCGAAAGGAAAGAACTGTTATTCTGTTATTGACTCCAATGATAGTAGAGCTATAGTTTAAACATTGTGTATAATTCTTGTACACACTGTTATTTTGTGAATTTAGATATAAAAAACGGAGTTTCAAATTGAGAAAAGTATTTTAACTCATCACACACCTCCCTGTATTTCCATCATGTTTACCAGCTTCCAGGATTATTGGTGGCTCCTTCAAGTTTACCCGGCTTAACGGTCGGGAGGTTATTTTCACGGATTCTCTTAATGATCCGAAGTCAGAAGATTACCGCGATCTGGAAAATCTTTGTTATAGAATCGTAAGTTCAACATTGTTTAGAGTGCAGCCTATATCATGCGATTACTGTGATTTAACGAAAGAATGTCAAATTACCATTTATCATTGTAATTGTAGTAGCAATCCAGTCGAAATAAGAAATAATAGAACAAAGGCAGTGTTTATGTCTTTATTAGCTTGGAGAACAGGAGAATATGTTATGATAATAAAGTCTTTATATAAAAAGTATTTAAATAATAAGCAAATTTTCGATAATCTAGCATAACCCGTCCTTGGTATTAATATTATATTCAATCTTTTCATGTCAGCTGCACGATGTTTTGATGAACATCGTAAGCGCACAAAACAATGAGTGGGATGTTGAAATTACTGGATTCTCGTCGGGCAGCGTCGTTGTCGATTTTGAAGTCACGGTCTTCGACTCCGATAGGGCTAACCTCAACGCCGAAGCAGTAGCAGTTGAGACGTCCCTGGGACTTCAACAGCCTGGCGTTTGGCAAACTGCGGATGGCTCTGTAAGTCTCAACGTGGAATCCATTGTTGCTTTCGGTGAGTTTGAATCTGAATTGTGGTTGTACTTCAGGTGGATGATAATTATTCACAGTGAGGTAAGAGGCGTTATGTAATTTGTTCAAGCTTAGGTTGGTAGGTCTTCTCAAGACAGCTAAATCATGGATATCCTGCCTTATCTGACCTAGACCGAATCCATTTTTCTAAGAACCTAGAAACCAGAGGCCTGGAGGGGGGGGGGGGGGGGGGGGGCGTTGTTTTCATAGTTTTTAAAACGCCACACATTAATCGAATCGAATTGAAACAGCCCACTGGCATATCATGAACACAAGGACAGAACATTCGCAGTTGCAGAGCAGTGAACAAACTGTTTTTGAGTAGTCGTAAATTTAGCCAATGATTGATGTGTTTTTCTTCCAATAGGTGAAATCTGCCTTACTAATCCATGTTCAAATGGGATGTGTGTTACTTCACCCGGAGACATAGATTACAGATGCATTTGCCCTTATGGATATACGGGACAACATTGTGAAACAGGTGAGCGACCATTAGTTCCTCAAGCACTTTCTTTAATGGAAAATCCATAATTATAGTTGTGTGAAGTTTTAAAGTATTCGGACAAACAATAAGAAAGTTGTCAATAATTGAAAATTGCAATCACCAAACGTAAGGGGATTTCAAATTGACCCAATCAGTATTGTCACTATGATGTTAATTGCGGACAACTCTCCCATTTGTTCCAACACGCAAATTTACTAAAATTCAAATTTATCAAAATGTATTACTCGGGAGGGTAATTTCTTTTTAGATGGCTTAATAATATTATATCTATAATATATTTGTGAGTAGTACCCAAAGATGGAAGGTGGTTACGAGAAACACAGAAATGAATTATATTGATATGAATGTATATATAGGCCTATATTCGAATATATATATATATATACAATAATTATCTAGACTAAATAATTCAATTTGGATATCTTACAGCGTCATTAGACGGACATATGTAGTGAACAAATGAGTCATATAGACATGCTCATAAGCAGGACATTTTGTTAACGATTGAACAATAGAATTACTGCCCTCTGCGTACGTTTGCAAGCAGAGGAAACTTAAAGGCCTCCCAAGAAACAATAGGTTTAATTATAAGTCATTGGTTTAATTAGTTATATTGTTTTGCATTTAGTGTTAGGGTTAGCGTAATATACATAGAGATGTCCTGTTATATACAACATGTAGGTTTATATATATATATATATATATATATTTATTTATTATTGGTACAATTTATTCTAACTTTTTGCCATTCTGTTTATCTTACTTTTTTGCTTCCATACAAATAAACTCAGTACAAAGTTTGGATTGCCGTAAAAGAACTGCAATTTTGAGAATACTGTAAACCTCATTTCATTTCATCAATCATCATTGTCACCATCTCCACCCCCACCCCCCCCCCCCCGTCATTATTATCATCAGCTAGTGCGTCCGTATCTCCCTTATGGCCCTTTTAAAAGCCTTCAGCATCCGCTTGGATAAGACCAAATGCGCTCATATCTACTTTAATTCACTTCATCAATAAGCAACATATTTACTTACATAACTCTCTCAGATCCTGGTTGAGGTCAATAGAACAATGGTATAATGTTAATCTAACGTTACTTCATTTGTCTACTTTCCTTTTCAGAGGTAATTTGCCCCCTGCCTAATCACCCGTTCAGTCATGTTGTAATAGCTCAAAGCGTCTACAGAGGAAATGATTTTGTCACTATACAGTGCGACGACAAAGAGGAATATGTCATATGGCAATGCAACGGAACGTCTGGGAATTGGATACAACTGGCAAACCTTGATTGCAGTCCAGGTAGTAAACGGCCAAGTTAGGCCCATCTGAAAATTGAATTGAAAAAAAATAGAGAAAAGTTAACGAACAAAACAGTAAACATTACATCAAAATCCGATGGAGAAAAATAAGTAAATTAAGGAATGTAAAAGTTCCGCATAATAATGAAAAAGTGATATGTGTCACACATGCTGTATGCAAATTAGCATATTGAAGCTGTCATCCCCTCACTCTTATCTATCCGTTTGTATATAAATGTAACACAAAATATCACATTACTGTTTTAGGAATATGAAAATTAATTTCATAAACCAAGTTCTATAACTTTTATTTTTCTTCCGATTTTGATAAAACTGTCACCGTTTTATTTGCTTTAGTCTTTCTCTATTTATTGAATTTAACTTGAAAATGAATTGGACTCGCCAGTTATGGGGCATTGAGTTGGCTAGCGCAATTTCATTTTCATCTTTAGTAGAATCAGTTGTAAAAAAAGCAAATTCTCGTCTGAAATGTTTGTACAGGTATCAAAGTTGTATGGATTAAAAAGCAAGACGTACACTCTGTTTTGCTCTTATTCAATGTTTATTTGACTATGCTAACCGTGCATGGTATAGTAACATAAACAAGTCAGTTTAAAAGAAGTTGAAGATAATACAGAACAAAATGGTGAGATTTATCAACTGTTCTGGTCCAAGAACTCATGTTTTTTTTGGATCTGTTATTATTGTATTATTGTATATTGTTGTATGTTGGAAGCTTGTCGAATAAAAATTAATCAATCAATCAATCGTACGGGCGCCGTGGTGCTGAGGTGGCTGCTCCCAATTCTCGGGGCGTTTTTATCTGACCGTTAGGCCGTAGAAAGCCCGTTAAGGGCCCGTAAGGCACCTTACGGGTCCCATGCGGGCTCCGGACGGTGCCCGGACGGCCCCTCACGATTATGGGGGTCAATTCTCTTAAAAAAAATTACGGGCACCTTGCGGTGCTCAAGGGTTCCGTACGTGTACCTTACGGCGCCCTCAAGGGCCCCTCAAGAGCCCCGGGTGATATGCACAACAACAGGCGTCTGCCGTCCGGGGGCCATTTAAAATGAATATTGCCCGTGCGGGTCGCGCATAATTTTTTTACACAACTGTTTAGCCACTTCAGCCAAATATACTGTGCAAACGACTAGAGACAGAGTCTAGCATTACCCTTAGCAGTTTTGTTGGAATGCTGGAGCTGGACATGTGTACAGATCGTTTTTGTTTCGGGTTAAATATATCCTCTCTTCTCTTTCATTATGTATTTCTGTGTTCTCCTTCAATCTATCATCTTCTCTTTTTTCATGTATTTCTTTTCTTTCATTCTTCAATCTATCCTTTATCTCCTTCGTTATATATTTCTTTGTTTTTCCTTCAATCTATAGTCTTTCGTTATGTAAGTTCTTTTGTTCTCCTTTAATTAGCTAACCTCTTCTCTTTTGTTTGATGTATTTCTATGTTTTTCCTTCAATGTATCCTTTTCTCTTTCGTCATCTATTTCTTTGTTTTAATCTGATAGATTCCCTAATTTCTCCTTCTTTATGTATTTCCCTGTTTTTCCTTAGTCTAGATCTTTGATCCTCTTAGCTCTTCAAGTATGTATTTCTATGTTCTTCCTTTGACTTATCCTCTTATCTTTCCTTATGTATTTCCTTCTCCATATCCTCTTCACTATATATCCTTGTTTTCCCCTTTCTATCATCTTCCCTTCCCTAGGTGTATACGTGGTTGAATCATGAACCTAATTATGTCTATGGTTGAATATAGTGCGCTGACGACTTAGACTCTTTCACCAGAGCACTTCTTGGAATTTTTTCGCGAAAATGGCTAAACAGTTGTGCAAAAATAATATGCGCGTGCGGGTCCCTCAAGGCGGCATCTCGAAATGTACAACGCAGTTTTAAATAAAAGGAGGTGCGGATACCAGAGGACACATACACAGTGAGTGAGTCAGAAAAAATGTCCCCCTTTTTAAAAGTTGTATTGTTTGAAGTATAAATATTTTATCATGAGTTTCATGATATGTCTACAGTCTTGGTAGAGTTATCCTCCCAGTACATTTAGGTACCATTTTAATTTGAATCTCTGCATGCATGACTGAACATCAGAAAATCTTTACAAGACTGCCAGATCTTACTTGCGCCAAGATGCTAGGTGAGGAATAAAATAATTTTTTGAACAAAGACAGCAATTTTTTTTATTTATCCAATTAGCCATACAGACAAAAACACACAAACACACGCACACACACACACACACACACACGCACATGCACAGGCACACGCACCCAAATGATCATTCTATTCCCGACAAGGCCCACCCAAACTGTTACTTTTTGTCGGGAATTCTTCTTATCGTAAGAAAAGTTGAGTGGCCGCTGTCCTCTTGGTGCGTATTGGCGGATGTTGTGCTTCATGATGATGATGATGATGATGATGATGACAATGATGATGATGATGACATGATGGTGGTAGTGAATGTGTACAAAAGGGAAAGATGTTTAGGGTTATGCCACTTAAACATTCAGCGATCTTGATAAAAATCAATGCTCAATCAGAAAAGGGGTAATTAAAAAACAAATGTCTTAGTTTGTGTTGTGTGTGCGTGTGTGTATACGTGTGTGTGGTGGGTGTGTGTGTGTTTGTGCGCGTGTCTGATATGTCTGATATGTGCGCGTGTGCGCGGCCCGGTTTATATATGACCTAGGCATTAACAAGAATTTATTCAGATTTTAGCCTAAAACTTTGAATCATTGAATTTTTGTGCACGTTCTTTCATCGATCATCATTGTCACATTCTCCACCGCCACCCCACCCCCCGTCTTTATTATCATCAACTAGAGCGTCCGTTTCTCCCTTATGGCCCTTTTTAAAAGCCTTCAGCATCCGCTTGGATAAGACCAAATGCGCTCATATCTCCTTGAATTCATTTCATCAATGAGCAACACATTTGATTACATAACTCTCTCAGATCCTGGTTGAGGTCAATAGACCAATGGTATAATGTAAATCTAACGTTGCTTCATTTTTCAACTTTCCTTTTCAGAGGTAATTTGCCCCCTGCCTAATCACCCGTTCAGTCATGTTGTAATAGCTCAAAGCGTCTACAGAGGAAATGATTTGATCACTATACAGTGCGACGACAAAGAGGAATATGTTATATGGCAATGCAACGGAAAGTCTGGGAATTGGATACAACTGGCAAACCTTGATTGCAGTCCAGGTAGTAAACGGACAAGTTAGGCCCATCTGAAAATTGAATTGAAAAAATAGAGAAAAGTTAACGAATAAAACAACGTTACATCCAAATCCGATGAAGAAAAAAAGAAAATAAAATGTAAAAGTTCCGCATAATTTCATGAAAAAGTGATATGTGTCACTCCTGCTGTTTGCAAATCAGCGTATTGAAGATGTCATCCCATCACTTGTATCTATTTGTTTATATATAAATTTAACACAAAATGTCACATTACTTTTTTAGGAATATGAAAATTAATTTTATAAACCAAGTTCTATAACTTTTTTTTCTTCTTCAGATTTTGATGAAATTGTCACCGTTTTATTTGCTTAGTCTTTCTCTATTTATTGAATTCAACTTGAAAATGAATCGGACTCGCCAGTTAACAAGAATTTATTCTGATTTTAGCTCAAAACTTTGAATCATTGTATATTAGCGCACGTTATTTCACGAGGAAAATTTGTGATACTTTGTAGATTGAGAAAACTTATGCAAGGGTTTTGCAAATAATCTCCCTCTGGTCCTTGATAGGTGTTTTGTCTTTTATGTGGTACTTCTTAAAAACTGTGCAGATTGTTCATTGTGCTTTGTTCATGTTGAATGCAATTTAATAGTGATACCTGTACGTTAACTAGTGCCATTCGGTATGCGTTGTGTTTAGACTATTACGAAAGCTAGTATTGTACAACAATAGGAAGAGCAATAACAGTTTACCGAAGTGATTGAAGGAGTTTACATCAGTCATAACCGAACGGATTCTAACCCGATTCGAAGCCGACTGATTCTTTGCCATTCGGTGTTTTTTAAATTATTTTGCACGAGTAATTCATTTTTGCCCTGGCTATTGAGATAGAATTGTCGTCACGTATCGTTTGATAGAAGGGAGATAGAGAGAGAGCGAGGGTTCTAGGACAACTACCCCCTGGGCAATCACCCCCCGGAAAATTACCCCCCGGAAAACTACCCCCAAAGGACAATTACCCCCTGAAATATTACCCCCCGGAGAATCACCCCCCGAGGACAACTACCCCCCCAAGGACAATTACCCCCCGGAAAATTACCCCCCGGAGAATTCCCCCCCGAGGACAATTACCCCCCGAGGACAACTAGCCCCCGAGGACAATTACCCCCTAAGACAATTCCCCCCGAGGACAATTACCCCCCGAGGACAACTACCCCCCGAGGACAATTACCCCCCGTGGACAATTACCCCCCGAGGTTAACTACCCCCCGATGATAATTACCCCCCGAGGACAATTACCCCCCGATGACAACTACTCCCGTGGACAATCAGGATTCAATAGCAAAAGACGATCTGACACATTCAAATACTCTAGCACGTTGTCTTTCTCATTACTACACATTTCTCTTTTATTATAATTTATGCAACGCCAGCGCGGTTGCTAATTTCCACGAAGGATGTAAGTTTTAGGTAATTGTCCAGCACTTTTCTAAATGCATAGAATTACATTTCTCTGGAGCAGCGTTATTTTAGCTTTTTGTTAGTCACGGTACCCTCTTAAGAAATGAAAAGTTTCTCCCAAATCTCAAAGTCTTTACAGACTATTAATTTTGCATAACTCTGGCTCTCGTCAAGTACTATGCACACACGTATGGGCACATTTAGGAATAAAACTGGTAAAAAAATAGTTTGTAATCCACACACTAGAAACTATTTAAAGTACTGCATGCGGGCACCTTGCCGCACTGGCGTACTGGTGGGGGGGGGGGGGGGGGGGGGGGGGGGGGGGGGGGGCTTGGGGCGCCAGCTCCCCTCCAAATAAAATAGAACCATGACTTATTTTCAATTCCATATACAAGTGATGTATAAATGTTCGTGATATCACATGATTTTCAACAAAATGTGCGTTTCTCCATTTCTGTTGCAAACTGACACATTCCCAAATGGCCAGGAAGAGCATATGTTTTTTTTTATAGTCACTAAGGGGCCGTGGCCACTAACAGTAACACTAGTAAAAAAATCCTTTCCAGAAGCAACTGTGACAAGCACTGCCGGGCGTTCCATACTTACATTATGTAACACTGCACATATGTACCGTTAAGGGGGCCCAGTGGGAAAATTGAATTCAGACAAGATTAAGAGTAGTGAACGGTACAACGAATCGTTTTCCTTCTTTAATAATTTAATGAAGTGTCAAAGCTCCCGCGCTTTGCGCGAGATGGGCGAAAATGAATTGAGACAAGGATTAAGAGTCGGAACCGGTACAATGAATCGTCTTCTTTCTCTAATAAGTTAATGAAGTGTCAAAGCTTCCGTGCTTCGCGCGGGAGGGGGGGGGGAACTGAATTCAGACAAGAACACGATACAACGAATCGTCTCCTTTCTCTAATAATTTAATGAAACGTGAAAGCTTCCGCGCTTTGCGCGGGATGGGGGAGAATGAATTCAGACAAGGATTAAGAGTAATAATTTATTGAAACGTCAAAACTGCTTCGCGCGGGAGGGGGGGGGGGGGACTGGATCCAAACAAGAAATAAGAGTCGAGAACGGTACAATAATTGAATCTAATAATTGAATGAAGTGTCAACGTTTGGTTCTAAAATTGCAAATGCTTCTTACTCTGGGAGGGGGCCAGAACCCACTACCAAACCAACCCCCGCTTGGTCGCTCCGCTCCCTCGCCGCTAAAGCCTCGTTCTGTCGCTTCATCGTTTTACATATATTTAACCCCATGCCATTTGGTCCCCCGCCCCCGTAAGAAATTCCTGGATCCGCCACTGATGCCCATACCCCTTGAGCTTCGGGGGCTCCGCCCCTTGACCCCCGCCGGGGCTTTGCCCCTAGACCCCACTTTGCGAAACGTTCAGCGGGGCCTGCATGTTAGAGTGGGGTGCTGCGGAATTTTTTTGGTCAGCCCCCCCCCCCCAAACGTTTTTGCTCATTACGCCACTGCCGCCGAATGTACATACAAAAAGTGATATATTCGGTCATGACCTTGATACACTAATATGAGGATATTCGGGCCTCTCGTTGCCCTCCTTGCCCTGCTGTCAACAAATTGTCCAGCGAGCGAGGAAGGAAGACACTTTAGTATCTTCCAAATTTTATTTTCTCTTGTAATTACATATTTTAACCGTTTCTGGTATTTGATTTTTTTTACAAAATCAACGTTTTCCAAATCATTCTCTTGCGGCACCCCGGTTGAAAAACGCTGTGCTGGAGTTACAAAATCAAATGAGATGAATTACCAGAGAGCGGATATTTATTTTCTTTTGACAGGGCACCGTACATATAACTTGAAGGCAATATCTATTTCAAAATAATTTAACGTACACGAAAACATATTATACTTGTCCTCGGGGGTTGTTGTCCTCGAGGGTAATAACAATAATAATAATAATAATAATAACGTTTTATTTACCCAGGGTAGCCACTTCAGTTATGAAACTGCTCTTCCAGCGGGCCCTGCATAACATAACATAATTATTACTACCCTTCTCCAATCTAATATGCTGAGCGCCTATATAGCTAGAAGCAGAAGGTCACATTGTTATAAGTCTTTGGTATGACTCGGCCGGGGTTCGAACCCACGACCTTCCGTACATGAGACGGGCGCTCTAACCACTGAGCCACCAGGCCCAGTAGTGTCCATGGGGGGTAATTGTCCTCGGGGGGGTAGTTGTCCTCGGGGGGTAATTGTCCCCGGGGGTAGTTGTCCTCGGGGGGTAGTTGTCCCCGGGGGTATTTGTCCCCGGGGGGTAGTTGTCCTCGGGGGGTAATTCTCCGGGGGGTAATTTTCCGGGGGGTAATTGTCCCTGGGGGGTAATTGTCCTCGGGGGGTAATTCTCCGGGGTGGTAATTTTCCGGGGGGTAATCGTCCTACGGGGGTAGTTTTCCGGGGGGTAATTTTCCGGGGGGTGATTGCCCAGGGGGTAATTGTCCTGATACGTCCGTTATGTATCATGATTGTGTACTATTTTATCTTTTGCAGAGTCAGAAGGACTGTCGACTGGGGCTATCTTTGGTATCGTGGTCGGAATACTGGTTATCATTGGAATTATTGTTGTTTTCTAACAAGTAAGTTTTCATTATTTGATACTAATCTAATCTAATTTAATTGGAGAGTATATTTCTTCAACGTTTGCGAGTGTTTTTTTTTTCTTCCTCTTCTTCAAACCATCATACCTTTTTCAGCCAAACGGAAGAAGATAAAAACCTACCTCATGGACATACCTTATCATGATCATTTGCCAGAATTGTGCTACTTCAGTTAAAAATGTAAAACCCAACGTCGAGTATACAGTTAAGTAAAATACTGGCCATAGAGTTCGAAAGCTAATCGTATTTTGTATTACAAGACAAAAGTAGTTTTGGATGAGCTATTTTCAACTTAAGCTCGTCAACATTCCGCTTGTTTCATAGGGGAGTTTAGGCAACATATCTTTGAGGTTATGCGAGTATATGAGTATGCGAGTATATGAGTATGCGAGTATATGAGTATTGTTTATCTTGACTACTAAGCATCCCAACATATGATCGAGAAAAAAATCACCACTTACTGCACTATTGCAATAAGAGTAGAGGAAAACCCAGGTTTAGTGGTCCACCATCACGATATCCCTAATCAGTTCTACCGAGATGAGAGACCGATGGGTTACAGCCGCGAGTCAGTTCGCCTGTCCACTCTCTGGCACAGGCAGGTGACAAACATTGAATTTATTTATACAGTGCGTCCCAGAAAAAACGAAACCGAGAATTATCGATGTTTTATCATAATTTAATCACAATTATAAGTGAAAAATGACACATATTTGGAAAGCTTAGATCCTCTTCTTTGATTTGATACTACTCGTATAATGCATATTTCACGCATGAGTGATTAAAATTAATTTGAAGAGAGGAAACCAAAATATCATTTGGCGGACGGTATCTGAATTTCAAAGAGAAAATCACATTTCCAGAAAGTTGAGTATCTGCCCTTTCCTATGACACCTCAATCAGGAAAAATGAACTAGGAATAACAAATATTAAAGTAGTGCTTGCATTTCCATAATTGTATTAAACAAATTCGTATTCACTGGCTGACGGCCGTAGCAACAAGAGGAATTAACAAAAGACTTAACTCCGTTTCGTTGACAATCAGCCATGCAAAAAGTCCTTCGTCTACGGCTGATTGTAAAAGAAATGGAGTTAAGTCTTTTGTCAATTTTGCTAGTTGCTACTGCAGACAGCCAGTGAAAACGAATTCGTTTGATAACATTATGGAAATGCAAGCACTAGTTTGTACAAACAAAACTTTGTCATTCCTTGCTCATTTTCCCTGATTGAGGTGTCATATGAAAGGGCAGAAACTCAACTTTCTAGAAATGTGATTTTCTCGTTGAAATTCAGATACCGTCCGCAAAATGATTTTTTGGTTTCCTCTCTTCAAATTAATTTTAATCACTCATGCATGAAATATGCATCATATGAGTTGCATCAGATGAAAGAGGAGGGTCTAAGCTTTCCAAATATGTGATATTTATTAATTATAAATGTGACTAAGTTATGATAAAGCATCGATAGTTCTTGGTTTCATTTTTTCTGGGACACACTGTATACTGAATACCAAGCTAAAGCGTCTCGATGCACTTGTCTATTCAATGACATTGTCATGTTTACACATCTAAATGGGTGATTGACAAGGCTATTGAAATTAACTTAGGTTGATGTTTTTTGAACGTCTTTGCGATCGTGTTACAATTGAATATTGGTAGAGAAAGAAGACGGCTTGTTGTACCGTTCTGGACTCTTAATCCCTGTCTGAACTCAGTTTCCCCGCTCCCGCACAAAGCGCGGAAACTTTGACGTTTCAATGAATTTTAAAAGAAAGAAGACGATTCGCTGTACGTTCTCGACCATAATCCTTGTCTGAAATCAGTTCCCCCCCTCTCCTGCGAATAGCGCGGAAACTTTGACGTTTCATTAAATTATTAGATAAATAAGAGGACTCGTTGTACCGTTCTCGACTCTTAATCCTTATCTGAACTCAGCCCCCCCCCCCTCCTGCGCAAAGCGCGGAATCTTTGACATTTCATTAAATGATTAGAGAAAGAAGACGATTCGTTGAACCTTTCTCGACTCTTAATCTTTGTCTGAATTCAGTTTCCCCTCCCCCTCCTGCACGAAGTGCGAAAGCTTTAAAGTTTCATTAAATGATTAGAACAAGAAAACGATTCGACTCTTAATCCTTGTCTGAACTCAGGTCCCCCCCCCTTCTGCGCAAAGCGCGGAGGCTTTGACATTTCATTGAATTGGTAGAGAAAGAAGACGACTTGTTGTACCGTTCTGGACTCTTAATCCTTGTCTGAACTCAGTTTCCCCGCTCCCGCACAAAGTGCGGTAGCTTTGACGTTTCCATTGAATTATTAAAGAAAGAAGACGATTCGCTGTACTATTCTCGACTCTTAATCCTTGTCTGAATACAGTTTCCCCCTCCCCTCCTGCGCGAAACGCGGAAGCTTTGACGTTTCATTAAATTTTAGAGAATGAAAACGATTCGTTGAACCGTTCTTGACTCTTAATACTTGTCTGAACTAAGTTTCTCCGCTCCCGCACGAAGCGCGGAAGCTTTAACGTTTCATTAAATTATTAGTAAAAAAAGACGATTCGTTGTACTGTTATCGACTCTTAATCCTTGTCTGAATTTAGCTCCCTTCCCCCTACCTGCGCAAAGCGCGGGAAGTTTGACGTAATATTAAATTATTAGAGAAAGAAGACGATTCGTTGAACTGTTCTCGACTCCTAATCTTTGTCTGAATTCAGTTCCCCCCTCCCCCGAGCGAGGCGCGGAAGCTTTGACGTTTCATTAAATGATTAGAGAAAGAAGACGACTCCTTGTACCGTTCTCGACTCTTAATCTTTGTCTGAATTCAGTTTCCCCCTCCCCCCTCCTGCACGAAGCGCGAAAGCTTTAAAGTTTCATTAAATGATTAGAAAAAGAAAACGATTCGTTGAACCGTTTTCGACTCTTAATCCTTGTCTGAACTCTGTTTCCCCTCCCCCTCCTGCACGAAGCGCGAAAGCTTTAAAGTTTCATTAAATGATTAGAAAAAGAAAAACGATTCGACTCTTAATCCTTGTCTGAACTAAGGTCCCCCCCCCCCTTCTGCGCAAAGCGCGGAGGCTTTGAAATTTCATTGAATTGGTAGAGAAAGAGACGACTTGTTGTACCGTTCTGGACTCTTAATCCTTGTCTGAACTCAGTTTCCCCGCTCCCGCACAAAGTGCGGTAGCTTTGACGTTTCATTGAATTATTAAAGAAAGAAGACCGATTCGCTGTAACTATTCTCGACTCTTAATCCTTGTCTGAATACAGTTTCCCCCTCCCCTCCTGCGCGAAACGCGGAAGCTTGACGTTTCATTAAATTTTAGAGAATGAAAACGATTCGTTGAACCGTTCTTGACTCTTAATACTTGTCTGAACTAAGTTTCTCCGCTCCCGCACGAAGCGCGGAAGCTTTAACGTTTCATTAAATTATTAGTAAAAAAAGACGATTCGTTGTACTGTTATCGACTCTTAATCCTTGTCTGAATTTAGCTCCCTTCCCCTACCTGCGCAAAGCGCGGGAAGTTTGACGTAATATTAAATTATTAGAGAAAGAAGACGATTCGTTGAACTGTTCTCGACTCCTAATCTTTGTCTGAATTCAGTTCCCCCTCCCCCCGAGCGAGGCGCGGAAGCTTTGACGTTTCATTAAATGATTAGAGAAAGAAGACGACTCCTTGTACCGTTCTCGACTCTTAATCTTTGTCTGAATTCAGTTTCCCCTCCCCCTCCTGCACGAAGCGCGAAAGCTTTAAAGTTTCATTAAATGATTAGAAAAGAAAACGATTCGTTGAACCGTTTTCGACTCTTAATCCTTGTCTGAACTCTGTTTCCCCTCCCCCTCCTGCACGAAGCGCGAAAGCTTTAAAGTTTCATTAAATGATTAGAAAAAGAAAACGATTCGACTCTTAATCCTTGTCTGAACTAAGGTCCCCCCCCCCCTTCTGCGCAAAGCGCGGAGGCTTTGAAATTTCATTGAATTGGTAGAGAAAGAAGACGACTTGTTGTACCGTTCTGGACTCTTAATCCTTGTCTGAACTCAGTTTCCCCGCTCCCGCACAAAGTGCGGTAGCTTTGACGTTTCATTGAATTATTAAAGAAAGAAGACGATTCGCTGTACTATTCTCGACTCTTAATCCTTGTCTGATACAGTTTCCCCCTCCCCTCCTGCGCGAAACGCGGAAGCTTTGACGTTTCATTAAATTTTTGAGAATGAAAACGATTCGTTGAACCGTTCTTGACTCTTAATACTTGTCTGAACTCAGTTTCTCCGCTCCCGCACGAAGCGCGGAAGCTTTAACGTTTCATTAAATTATTAGTAAAAAAACGACGATTCGTTGTACTGTTATCGACTCTTAATCCTTGTCTGAATTTAGCTCCCGTCCCCCTACCAGCGCAAAGCGCGGGAAGTTTGACGTTTCATTAAATTATTAGAGAAAGAAGACGATTCGTTGAACTGTTCTCGACTCCTAATCTTTGTCTGAATTCAGTTCCCCTCCCCCGCGCGAGGCGCGGAAGCTTTGACGTTTCATTAAATGATTAGAGAAAGAAGACGACTCCTTGTACCGTTCTCGACTCTTAATCTTTGTCTGAATTCAGTTTCCCCTCCCCCTCCTGCACGAAGCGCGAAAGCTTTAAAGTTTCATTAAATGATTAGAAAAAGAAAACGATTCGTTGAACCGTTTTCGACTCTTAATCCCTGTCTGAACTCAGGTCCCCCCCCCCTTCTGCGCAAAGCGCGGAGGCTTTGACATTTCATTGAATTGGTAGAGAAAGAACACGACTTGTCGTACCGTTCTGGACTCTTAATCCCTTGTCTGAACTCAGTTTCCCCCTCCCCTCCTGCGCGAAACGCGGAAGCTTTGACGTTTCATTGAATTATTAAAGAAAGAAGACG
>JAVYIG010014689.1:0-32500 GCA_035222895.1 Strongylocentrotus droebachiensis | reverse complement strand
ATGGAAGAAACAATTGGGCTACACTTATAACAATCAGTGTGAAATCTAGGAACACGTAAACATCTACTGTCTATTTGCCTTGTATGATGCTCATGTACATCATTAGGATTGATTAAGCCTACCTGAAGGTAAGAAGGTGCTAAGTTATGAACGCATTTATATATCATCATAACGCGACTTAACTCAAACCGCTTGTCTAGTGTCATCCATTTAAGACTTGTGAACAAATCAGCCGACGGTGTGTCATATGTCTTGTTCAATATTATTCTTGCGGCCCTCTTTTGAATTTTTTGCAGCTTAGTTGTATGAGAATGAAATCGGTTCGACCATACAACAGAGCAGTAATCTTATCGTGGCAACACTAGACTGTTATAAAGTAACTTTAAGGATTTTTGAGGCAAAAAACTCTTTGCTCTCTTTATCATGCTAATGTTTTTCTGGGTAAGTTTACTTACGTTTTCGATTTGTTTAGACCATTTCAATTCTTCATCTATCAAAAGTCCTAAGCATTTGGTGAATTGAACTCTTTTGATCAAATTGCCGTTTAATGAAATGGTGAAAGATTCAATCTTCTTGAGATTAGCAGGAGAGCCTATTAACATGACACAAGTTTTTTCAGTGTTAAGAACAAGACGATTTTCCTTAATCCATGCCATGACTCTGTTTAACGCAACAGTTAATTTTTCTTCCACAACAGTTGCATCATTTGAACTGACGGTAAGTGTCGTATCGTCAGCATACATATCTATGATACCTTCAGGAGTACATTCAGGTAGACTATTAACATATATTGAAAATAAAAGGGGACCAAGAATTGAACCTTGTGGCACACCTAATTTGATGGTTGATGGATGCGACTTGGCTCCTTTGAATTGGGTCACTTGTTGTCGATCCCCTAAATATGATTTGAACCAATAAATAGTTCTATTACTACAACCTATACAAGCTAGTTTATGTAGAAGTAGCTCATGGTCAACAGTATCAAAAGCCTTACGAAGATCTATGAAGGCAACTCCAGAATTTCTTTGTTATCAATATTCAACGACCATTGATTTACAAGTTTAGCAAGGGCAGTAGCTGTTGAATGTTTAGGTCTAAAACCAGACTGATTAGGGTGTAATAATTGATTCACGTCCAAGAATTCACTGAGTTGTTGGTGGACGGCCCTTTCTCTAATTTTACTCACGATAGGTAATATTGAAATGGGGCGGTAATTATTCAAAGAAGAAATATCTCCAGATTTGAATATTGGTACTACCCGAGCCTTTTTCCATTCACGTGGAACAACTCCTGTAGACAGGGATTTGTTAATGATATCACAAAGAGACTCTGCGATAACATTCTTCGTCATCTTTAAAAGTTTACAGCTGATGTGATCTTCACCAGTTGCTTTATCTATACTCAGATTATCAATCTGTTTCAATACAAAATCCTCAGTAATCAAATTCAAATTAAATTGCGAATGAGTTGGACCAATATTATTGTCCTCGTCTACTCTCAGTTGAGACTTATTCCTTCGCAAGTCCTTTGTAATCTTAGTAGCATTAGAAATGAAAAAGTCATTAAAAGCTTCAGCAATATTTGCATTGTCTGACACATTAGCACCATCAACATTTATGCTATTGGGAGATATAGGTAATTATTATGACTTAGGCACAAGGTTTCTCAAACATCTCCACATTTGCTTACTATTGTTATGATTTTGCGAGATCTGGTCTGCATTATATTCTCTTTTTCTTTTCCTCATGAGATGAATAACTGTATTCTTAAGATATTTGTAGGTGTCCCAAAGATCATCACTTTTGTTAGCTTTAGCAGCTTTGAGAACTTTATCACGTTCCGTCATAAGCTTAACAATCTCGTCAGATATCCATGGACATGCCTTTTTTCTTATCCGCTTTTTACATACTGGTATGTGCTTGTTGATTATATTATTGAATAGAGTCAACCACATATCCCACGCAACATCAACATTATCTATATCTTTTATGACCTGCCAAGGAGTACTTCTCAATTCACTGTAAAATTTCTCCTCGTCAAGATTTTTAAACGAGCGAAATTCTGCGTATTCAGATTTGTTATGGATCTTTGCACTAAAATCGCGAACCGTATACACCAAATAATGATCACTTATGCTAGTTTCAAATATTCCCCATTCATTGTAAAGTTCCTTGTCTGATAATATCAAATCAATTAAAGTAGAAGAGGTATTTGTAACTCTTGTGGCAGTATCAATTAGCTGACTTAGCAAGTACATATTTGAATAAAACATTAACTTTTCAGCATTCAGATCAAGTTGGTGTGGCATACAATCACAATTGAAATCACCTAAAATAATACAGCTCATATCTTCCGAGAGAGCAGAGTCCAAATTTCCTTCTAATTCTTCAAAGAAATCAACGTGAGAATTTGGAGGTCTGTAAAATTCTCCAACCAGGATGGGAGACTTATTTGGATAATGCAATTCAAACCAAAGGCATTCTAAAGTAGATGAAATCAAATCATCCCTTCTTTTATAATTGAACCTCTTGGATATATATACAGCCACACCACCACCATGTCTCGTACGGTCTCTACGTAATAAAATATAATCATCTATATACAATTCAGAATCATCAATCATGGAGTCGCAAAATGTTTCATTTAAACCAATAACATCAAATGATGCATTTCTCAGAAGTAATCTAAGTTCGTCAATCTTAGCAACTAAGCTATGAATATTCAAATGGGCAAATTTTAAGCCCCTTTTTCTAAACGGAGGAACTGAACCACCTTCCAACTGTTTAATGTTACTCTGATTCAGTTCATGAGATTGATCCTGACGATTATGATGTAGTATGCCAGTAGTATGGAATGATCTGCGATTACATTGTTTGGATAGACAGAGATCTACACTCCTATATAGAGATGAAAAGAGATCATTTCATGACATGTTAAGGGCGAGACAGAATGCAAGGGACCCCCCTTGCCATTTGGGCGACTCAGAATGCAAGGCTCCCCCCTTGCCATTTGGGCGACTCAGAATGCAAGGCTCCCCCCTTGCCAATTTAGGCGACACAGAATGCAACGCTCCCCCCTTGCCATTTGGGCAACACAGATTGCAAGGCTCCCCCTTGCCATTTGAGCGACACAGAATGCAAGGCTCCCCCCTTGCAATTTGTCCCGTCCTTAACATCTCATGGAATGATCTGCGATTACATAGTTTGGATAGACAGAGATCTACACTCCTATATAGATATGAAAAGAGATCATTTCATGACATGTTAAGGGCGACATAGAATGCAAGGGTCCCCCCTTGCCATTTGGGCAACACAGAATGCAAGGCTCCCCCCTTGCCATTTGGGCGACACAGAATGCAAGGCTCCCCCTTGCCATTTGGGCGACACAGAATGCAAGGTTCCCCCCTAGCCATTTGGGCGACTCAGAATGCAAGGCTCCCCCCTTGCAATTCGTCCCGCCATTAACATCTCATGGAATGATCTGCGATTACATTGTTTGGATAGACAGAAATCTACACTCCTATATAGAGATGAAAAGAGATCAATTCATGACATGTTAAGGGCGACACAAAATGCAAGGGTCCCCCCTCGCCATTTGGGCGACTCAGAATGCAAGGCTTCCCCCCTTGCATTTTGTCCCGCCCTTAACATCTCATGGAATGATCTGCGATTACATTGTTTGGATAGACAGAGATCTACACTCCTATATAGAGATGAAAAGAGATCATTTTATGACATGTTAAGGGCGACACAGAATGCAAGGGTCCCCCCTTGCCATTTGGGCGACACAGAATACAAGGCTCCCCCCTTGCAATTTGTCCCGCCCTTAACATCTCATGGAATGATCTGCGATTACATTTTTTGGATAGACAGAGATCTACACTTCTATATAGAGATGAAAAGAGATCATTTCATGACATGCTAAGGGCGACACAGAAGGCAAGGGACCCCCCTTGCCATTTGGGGGACTCAGAATGCAAGGCTCCCCCCTTGCAATTTGTCCCGGCCTTAACATCTCATGGAATGATCTGCGATTACATTGTTTGGATAGACAGAGATCTACACTCCTTTATAGAGAAGAAAAGAGATCATTTCATGACAATAGGGCGACACAGAATGCAAGGGTCCCCCTTGCCATTTGGGCGACTCAGAATGCAAGGCTCCCTCCCCCCTTGCAGTTTGTCCCGCCCTTAACATCTCATGGAATGATCTGCGATTACCTTGTTTGGATAGACAGAGATCTACACAGCTATATAGTGATGAAAAGAGATCATTTCATGACATGTTAAGGGCGACACAGAATGCAAGGGTCCCCCCTTGCCATTTGGGCGACACAGAATGCAAGGCTCCCCCCCCCCCCCCCCCCCTTGCCATTTGGTCGACACAGAATGCAAGTCTCCCCCTTGCCAATTTAGGCGACACAGAATGCAAGGCTCCCCCCTTGCCATTTGGGCGAAACAGAATGCAAGGCTCCCCCCTTGCCATTTGGGCGACACAGAATGCAAGGCTCCCTCTTGCCATTTGGGCGACACAGATTGCAAGGCTCCCCCTTGCCATTTGAGCGACACAGAATGCAAGGCTCCCCCCTTGCAATTTGTCCCGTCCTTAACATCTCATGGAATGATCTGCGATTACATAGTTTGGATAGACAGAGATCTACACTCCTATATAGATATGAAAAGAGATCATTTCATGACATGTTAAGGGCGACATAGAATGCAAGGGTCCCCCCTTGCCATTTGGGCGACACAGAATGCAAGGCTCCCCCTTGCCATTTGGGCGACACAGAATGCAAGGCTCCCCCTTGCCATTTTGGCGACACAGAATGCAAGGTTCCCCCCTAGCCATTTGGGCGACTCAGAATGCAAGGCTCCCCCCTTGCAATTCGTCCCGCCATTAACATCTCATGGAATGATCTACGATTACATTGTTTGGATAGACAGAAATCTACACTCCTATATAGAGATGAAAAGAGATCAATTCATGACATGTTAAGGGCGACACAAAATGCAAGGGTCCCCCCTCGCCATTTGGGCGACTCAGAATGCAAGGCTCCCTCCCCCCTTGCAGTTTGTCCCGCCCTTAACATCTCATGGAATGATCTGCGATTACCTTGTTTGGATAGACAGAGATCTACACAGCTATATAGTGATGAAAAGAGATCATTTCATGACATGTTAAGGGCGACACAGAATGCAAGGGTCCCCCCTTGCCATTTGGGCGACACAGAATGCAAGGCTCCCCCCCTTGCCATTTGGTCGACACAGAATGCAAGTCTCCCCCCTTGCCAATTTAGGCGACACAGAATGCAAGGCTCCCCCCTTGCCATTTGGGCGAAACAGAATGCAAGGCTCCCCCCTTGCCATTTGGGCGACACAGAATGCAAGGCTCCCTCTTGCCATTTGGGCGACACAGATTGCAAGGCTCCCCCTTGCCATTTGAGCGACACAGAATGCAAGGCTCTCCCCTTGCAATTTGTCCCGTCCTTAACATCTCATGGAATGATCTGCGATTACATAGTTTGGATAGACAGAGATCTACACTCCTATATAGATATGAAAAGAGATCATTTCATGACATGTTAAGGGCGACATAGAATGCAAGGGTCCCCCCTTGCCATTTGGGCGACACAGAATGCAAGGCTCCCCCTTGCCATTTGGGCGACACAGAATGCAAGGCTCCCCCTTGCCATTTTGGCGACACAGAATGCAAGGTTCCCCCCTAGCCATTTGGGCGACTCAGAATGCAAGGCTCCCCCCTTGCAATTCGTCCCGCCATTAACATCTCATGGAATGATCTGCGATTACATTGTTTGGATAGACAGAAATCTACACTCCTATATAGAGATGAAAATAGATCAATTCATGACATGTTAAGGGCGACACAAAATGCAAGGGTCCCCCCTCGCCATTTGGGCGACTCAGAATGCAAGGCTTCCCCCCTTGCAATTTGTCCCGCCCTTAACATCTCATGGAATGATCTGCGATTACATTGTTTGGATAGACAGAGATCTACAGAGATGAAAAGAGATCATTTCATGACATGTTAAGGGCGACACAGAATGCAAGGGTCCCCCTTGCCATTTGTTGTTGTTCAAGTTCAGTATTTATTTAATTCCATTGTAAAAAAACAGTAACATCAAAATATTACTTTTACATAAATATTATTACCATAGTACAATATTGACAGTAAAAACAAACAAATAGGAATTAGGTTGCTGTATAAAAACCCTAGAGGGTTTGTCTGGACAGCCACCAGAAAAAAACTAGTATAGGAATCATACAAAATTATATATGGTATTTGAATAAACAATAACAAAAAACAACAAAACAAAACAAAACAAAGTACAAAATAAGCAAAAACAAAAATATACATGTGGACCGCACAACCCTAAACAAATTTGCACTGTGGAGTAAGTGAGTTTTTTTATGATGTAAGATTATTAGAAATAAGATATAATTTAAGCTTTCTTTTAAATGAGTTCAAACTATTAATAGAAGTAATGTCTGACGGTAAAGAATTCCATACAGAAGGAGCTTTATGTCTAAAAGAGTGTAATTCATATTGTTTTGTAATAGCAGATAAATAATAATTCATTCTATTTCGAGTATTATAATTATGAACTGAACAGTTTAAAGTTAACATATTGCATAAATTATTGGGTAATAAACCAAGCTTGTGTTTAAAAAGTAGTATTGAATTAAAATAATTATTTAATTTATAAATATTCAGGATGCTTAACTTTATGAATAAGGGTTTAGTATGTGCCAAGTATTCAATTCAATTTTATTTTTTCTCATTTCCAGCAAAAGAATACAGTATTCATAGAAATATCATTACAATAAACAATCAAAGTAGTAACCATGCAATACAAAATATGAATTTAACAGAATTACATATTTGAATATCAAGAAATATTGCTGCTTAAAATAATTTATTAATGTTAAGCTGGAAACGGAGAGGTCCACTGTGAAGCGATGCTTGTAAATCGTGGACCCCTCGGGTGGTAGTATTCAATAATAGTAAGTTACATGAGTAAAATAAGGATAATTGCCAACAGAGAGGACACAAAAGGAGAAACAAAACAATACGCATAACACGAACAATGTACAAAGAAAACAAGGAGAGTGTGAGAGGAAAAGGGATACAGTAAAGAGAAAAGGTTTGCATGTGGACTACAGAAATAGATGAAAGGTGATAACAAACAGAATGAAGGTTGCGCGCAAGATCGAATTTTCAAGAAAAGAAGAACAGTTCAATGAGAGGAAGTACTTGGTAAACGAGTGGTGACGAGTTCTTTGGAGAACATAATACAATCTCAACAATAATGATCATAATTAAAATAATGACAATAGTAATAATCATGAAAATTCCTGCATATAATATACACAGGCAATATAACAAAGGAGCTAGGTTTTTGTACGGGGCCAGTAAAGATTTCTTTAGATTTCTTTTAAAGACTGAGAGAGAAGGGGAGTTTTTCAAATCAACACGCAAAGTATTCCAAAATTTAGGGCCTTCAAAGATGAATGTATTTTGTGCGAAAGATGTTCTCAAAAGAGGTAAATGAAATTCTTCTGACTGTCTTGTGGGATATTTATGAAATGTACGATTTTGTTTAAACATATCGTGAAACGCAAATGGAAGAGTACCAGAATTGAATTTATACATAAATTCACCTAGATGTAATAAGTATAGATCGTTAATTTTTAGGATATTATGTTCAAGGAACAGCGGATCCGTATGGGCAAGAAAAGGAGCATTACATATGATACGAATGACTTTCTTTTGTAGTAATAAAACTTTTTCCACCAATGTTTGGTACGTGTTTCCCCAAAGCAGAAGTCCATAATTTAAGTATGGTAAAATAAGAGAAGAATAAAGCATAAGCAAAGATCGTTGTGGAAGGTGTGATTTAAGTCTGTTAATGATACCAACATTGCGAGATATAGTTTTACAAATATTTTCAACGTGGAGTTTCCAGGAAAGTTTACTATCAACCACAACACCTAAAAATTTTGTATGAGAAACTTGCTCAAGAGGGGTGTTGTCAAGAATAATATCAATGGGTAATGATGTTAAGGAGTTACTGAACAATATGTAGTTCGTCTTCAAGAGATTCAATGACAATTTATTAGCTCTAATCCATTCTAATATTTTTCGCAACTCTGCGTTAATTACATCAACAATAATATTTGGATCACTGTGTGAAAAAAATAAATTAGTATCATCAGCAAATAAAATGAATGACATAGCATTGGATGATTTATGAAAATCATTTATATAAATAATAAACAATAGCGGGCCTAAAAGACTCCCTTGCGGAACACCACAAGTAATATTTTTAAAATCAGATGCCTGCTCATTTAAAAACACAAATTGTCTTCTGTTAGAAAGGTAGCTCCTGAACCACTCCAAGGCCTTTCCACGGACACCAATATTGGCGAGTTTGTAAAGTAAAATTTCGTGATTTATCGTATCAAAGGCCTTGGAGAAGTCCAGGAAAATACCAACTGTGTGAGAAGACGAGTCAATTGAATGGGCAATTTTTTCAACAAAAGACATTAAAGCATGAACAGTACTATGTTTTTCCCTGAAACCAAACTGAAAGTTGGATAAAATATCATATTTCTTCAGGAAAGCAGTCATTCGAGTAAATACTATTTTTTCCAAGATTTTGGAAAATGAAGATAACAAGGAGATTGGCCTGTAATTACCTATTTCAAGTTTATCACCTTTTTTGAATAGGGGAATAATTTTTGCTAGTTTCATGGAATCAGGAAATTCACCATGCAGTAATGATAAATTGAATATTATGGACTAATGGGTCGACAATAAAAGGAATAATGGCTTTCAAAATAACATTACTAATTCCATCGAAGCCAGAACTTGTTTTATTTTGTAGATTAGAGACGATATTAAGGACTTCTTGTCTATTTGTCGGAAAGAAAAAAATAGAATTCGGATTAGCGGGGCCTAAAAAGTCAGTATAATTTTTGTTTGATGGGGGGATATTTTCGGCGAGATTGTTACCGATTGAGGAAAAGTAATTATTAAAAATGTTCGCAATATCTTTGGAATTTTCAACAGTTTCATTGTTATACTTGATTTTATTTATGTCAGATCTTCCTTTAGTCAAATTCATCGCTTGTTTAATAACTTTCCAGGTATTTTGCATGTCGTGTTTAAACATTTCCAAACGATTTACAAAGTATTTTCTCTTTTCTAGGCGAATGATTTTAGTCAATGCGTTTTTATAGGATGTATATTTCAGTTTAGATTTCTCAGTACCTTTTATTTTGTATTTATAAAAGAGATTATTTTTCCGATTAATTGAGCGTAGAAGAGACTTTGAAATCCATGGAAGTTTAGGTGTTTTTTTATAACTGGTTTTGACTTTTTGTTTCGGCATATTGATGTCCAACTGATTGTTTAATATATGGACAAAATTTTCATATGAAATATTAATGTCATTATTAGTATGCACACACAACCAATCATAATTTTCCAGATTAATTCCAAGGTGTGCCAGACTTTCTTCATTAACTTTACGTCTGTAAGTTGAAGAATTATTAGTATTAATCGATTGACCCAGTTGATAATGCAGTGCAATAGGATAGTGATCAGTTATGTCCGAAAGAATTATATAGGAATCTGGATGCGGAATGACATTAGAAAAAATATTGTCAATTAAAGTAGCAGATGTATTTGTAACACGCGTTGGCTTAGATACAAGTGGTAAGCAAGAGGCGGATAAAATTAATTCCAGAAATTCTTGAGAAGCCCTGTTATGTTCATGGTTCAATAAGTCTATATTAAAATCTCCCATCAAGAAGAAGTCTTTATTGTCAAAGTTGACATTTCTTAACAAATTTGACAAATATTGTAAAAATTCTAGAGTATTTGAGCTAGGACACCTATAAATAACACCGGCGATGATATTCTTATTACCAGGAATCACAATTTCAATAAAAAGGGATTCAACAATAGCATTACAAACTGAGATTTCATTCAAAATAGTGTATTTAAGTGATTTACGAATGTAGAGTGCAACTCCACCACCAACTCTGTTTTGTCTATTTTTATTAATGAATTCATAATCATTGATATGAAATGGGTGGTTTGAATCGTAATTTAACCAAGTTTCTGTGAGGCCAATCAGGGAAAGTGGGTTTGACATGGGTTTATCTATTAGTGAAAGAAGGTCATCGAAGTGCTTATTCAAACTTCTGATATTTAAATGAAGTAGGGAAAATGAATTATTTTGAAAATCTTTCGAAACATTACAAAATTGATTGATGGTTATGTAGTTAGTAATTCCACGTTGGGCAGGGTCATCAAAATCGAAATCGAACTCTAAATTTGCAGATGAAACGTTAGTGTTATCCCTTATAAAATTATCATACGAATTAATGAAGATGATGAGGCAATTCTTACAAATCTCTTTTGCAATATAAAAATGGCTTCCAATTTGGAAGAATATGTATTAGCCCATACGACATTACAGTATGATAAGTAGGGCAGGACTAAAGTATTATACAATGTGATAAGAATGCATTTTGGTAGGATATGGCATAATTTGCTGATGACACCGATATTCTGTGATAACTTCTTTCTGACATAAGAAATGTGAGTCTTCCATGATAAATCATGATCAATGTAGACACCCAGAAATTTCGTACAATATACACGTTCAATTGATGAATTATTGAGTTTCACAACTAAGTTTTGCAAAGTACTATACTTTTGTTTCTGTTTCACAGTATAAAATAACATATAATTTGATTTATCTATATTTAATGTAAGTTTATTGGCATTAAACCATTTAGAGAACTTTAGTAGTTCGTTGTTTAAATTAGTTGACAATGATAAATGATCATCTGTTGAGTACAAGATATTGGTGTCATCAGCAAACAATATAAATTTTAATATTTTAGAACAATTTGGGAGATCGTTAATAAACAAAAGAAATAACAAAGGACCTAGAATCGAGCCTTGAGGAACACCAAATGAAATATTAGAAGAATCTGAAATGACATTGTTGTAAGACACAACTTGAGTTCGATTATGTAAATAACTTTTAAACCATGAATAAGGTAGTCCTCTAATACCGTAATAATTTAATTTATGTAACAATATTGAGTAATCAATTGAATCGAATGCCTTACTCAGGTCGAGAAAAACACCAACTGTATATAATTTATTTGCAAAAGAATTAACAATATAATCATGTAAGTCAATAAGTGCCATTTCAGTAGAAACATTTTTCATAAAACCATATTGAAATTCATTTAATATAGTATTTTTATACAAGAAATCAGAGATCCTATTATAAGCCAGCCTTTCTAATATCTTAGAAAAGACGGGAAGAACAGATATTGGTCTATAATTTGAAATATCATGGATATCTTTTTTTTTGTAGACAGGTGTAACTTTTGCTGTTTTTAATTTCAAGGGTACTATTCCAGATGAGAATGATAGGTTGTAAATAAAGCATAAAGGCTTCACAATACCATAAATAATTTTTTTCACAACAAGGGGACTAATGTCATCAATGCCACTACTACTAGATGAGTTCATGTTTTTAATAATTTCCAATATTTCAGTTTCTTTTACAGGTTTTAAAAATATGGTGTTGTTACATCTTCCAGATAAAAAATCAACAAAGTTATCATCTTGTTGTATAGAATTAGCCATAGAAGCTCCTATATTAACAAAATATGTATTAAAGTTATTAGCAATATCCCTTTCATCATGTACATCTATTCCATTTATAGTAACATATGATGGTAAATTTTTCTTACATTTTCCAAGTAATTCATTTATCATATTCCATGTTTTTTTCATATTTCCTTTAAAAAGCTGAAATTTAAGTTTATAATAGTTTATGCGTGCACAACGTAATATTTTAGTAACATTATTCCTGACCTTGGCATATCTTTTCTTATTGTCATCAGTACAATTTTTCCTATACTTCTTAAACAATTTATTTTTTAATCTTATCTTTTTTTAAATGCTTACAGTTATCCATGGCTTTTTAATAATTTTTCTTTTGGTCTTACTGTCTCCCATTACAAATACATCATCGTAAACTTTGGATAACATATCTATAAACATATTATAAACTTCATCAATATCTGTACAGTTAAATACATCACTCCAATCAACATTATACACCTTTTCTTCAAAAACTCTAATAGTACTTTCATTTATACGACGAAATTTACGAGTAGGAGTACATTGTGCATGAAATTTAAAATGGGTTATTTGAAAAACTGGGAAATGATCTGTAATATCATTGTAAAATAAGCCAGAAAGCACATTTGATCCATTGTTATTAGTAAGAATATTATCAATTAAAGATGAGGATGACTCTGTAACACGCGTTGGCTTATCAATTAAGGGCACAAAGCTATTCAAATGTATTGTACTCAAAAATTCATTCACAGAAGCATTATCGTGATTCAGTAGATTTATATTAAAATCTCCCATTATATATACTTGTTTATGTTCGATATTCAATTTTTCTAAACAAGACTGAAGGTGTTTATTAAAATCCATGACTTTTGATTGAGGTTTTCTATAAATAACACCGACAATAATATTTTTCCCTCTAGGAATAACAATTTCTATAAATAAAGACTCATAATAGTCAGAACATTCTAAGATATCATGTCTAGTAACAAAATCCAGAAGATCAGATATCAACAAACCCACACCACCTCCTCTAGCATGTTTGCGATCATTATGTATAAACGAATATCCAGGTAGGTTAAAAGTATGTGGTGTGTTTTCATGGATCCAAGTCTCTGAAAAGCCATAGATGGAGAAATCGAAATTAAGAGAAAATATAAAATCAGATATTGCATCAAAGTTTTTAGACAAGCTTCGAGAATTGAAGTGAATAATACTAAAATTTTCTTTAAATTCAAGTGCTTTTGTTAAGAAATCATCATCTAAATAATATTTACAGTCCAAGACATCAAGATTATGATCCATGTCATCAAAGTAAACATCTTCAATGTTTTGGAGATTATTTAAAAGTTGGTATGGGTAAGTATTAACATTCCTTTTAAAAAGATGTTCAAATGCAATATCATCAGTATTATTAAAGGCAAATATGTTATGAAAACAAGATGGAAAAAGACAATTGCAGAGATCCCTTTCTACAGAGGTACATACTTCAAGATATTTTGATTTTTCGTAAAAGCTATCAGATTGAGAACAACATATGTGTGACTCAGAATGCAAGGCTCCCTCCCCCCTTGCAGTTTGTCCCGCCCTTAACATCTCATGGAATGATCTGCGATTACCTTGTTTGGATAGACAGAGATCTACACAGCTATATAGTGATGAAAAGAGATCATTTCATGACATGTTAAGGGCGACACAGAATGCAAGGGTCCCCCCTTGCCATTTGGTCGACACAGAATGCAAGGCTCCCCCCTTGCCAATTTAGGCGACACAGAATGCAAGGCTCCCTCCTTGCCATTTGGGCGAAACAGAATGCAAGGCTCCCCCCTTGCCATTTGGGCGACACAGAATGCAAGGCTCCCCCCTTGCCATTTGGGCGACACAAATTGCAAGGCTCTGCCTTGCCATTTGAGCGACACAGAATGCAAGGCTCCCCCCTTGCAATTTGTCCCGCCCTTAACATCTCATGGAATGATCTGCGATTACATTGTTTGGGTAGACAGAGATCTACACTCCTATAATAGAGATGAAAAGAGATCATTTCATGACATGTTAAGGGCGACACATAATGCAAGGGTCCCCCTTTGCCATTTGTCCCGCCCTTAACATCTCATGGAATGATCTGCGATTACATTGTTTGGATAGACAGAGATCTACACTCCTATATAGAGATGAAAAGAGATCATTTTATGACATGTTAAGGGTGACACAGAATGCAAGGGTCCCCCCTTGCCGTTTGGGCGACACAGAATGCAAGGCTCCCCCCTTGCAATTTGTCCCGCCCTTAACATCTCATGGAATGATCTGCGATTACATTGTTTGGATAAACAGAGATCTACACTCCTATATAGAGATGAAAAGAGATCATTTCATGACATGTTAAGGGCGACACAGAATGCAAGGGTCCCCCCTTGCCATTTGGGCGACACAGAATACAAGGCTCCCCCCTTGCAATTTGTCCCGCCCTTAACATCTCATGGAATGATCTGCGATTACATTTTTTGGATAGACAGAGATCTACACTCCTATATAGAGATGAAAAGAGATCATTTCATGACATGTTAAGGGCGACACAGAATGCAAGGGACCCCCCTTGCCATTTGGGGGACTCAGAATGCAAGGCTCCCCCCTTGCAATTTGTCCCGGCCTTAACATCTCATGGAATGATCTGCGATTACATTGTTTGGATAGACAGAGATCTACACTCCTTTATAGAGAAGAAAAGAGATAATTTCATGACATGTTAAGGGCGACACAGAATGCAAGGGTCCCCCCTTGCCATTTGGGCGACTCAGAATGCAAGGCTCCCTCCCCCCTTGCAGTTTGTCCCGCCCTTAACATCTCATGGAATGATCTGCGATTACCTTGTTTGGATAGACAGAGATCTACACAGCTATATAGTGATGAAAAGAGATCATTTCATGTCATGTTAAGGGCGACACAGAATGCAAGGGTCCCCCTTGCCATTTGGGCGACACAGAATGCAAGGCTCCCCCCTTGCCATTTGGTCGACACAGAATGCAAGGCTCCCCCCTTGCCAATTTAGGCGACACAGAATGCAAGGCTCCCCCCTTGCCATTTGGGCGAAACAGAATGCAAGGCTCCCCCCTTGCCATTTGGGCGACACAGAATGCAAGGCTCCCCCCTCGCCATTTGGGCGACACAAATTGCAAGGCTCCGCCTTGCCATTTGAGCGACACAGAATGCAAGGCTCCCCCCTTGCAATTTGTCCCGTCCTTAACATCTCATGGAATGATCTGCGATTACATAGTTTGGATAGACAGAGATCTACACTCCTATATAGATATGAAAAGAGATCATTTTATGACATGTTAAGGGCGACATAGCATGCAAGGGTCCCCCCTTGCCATTTGGGCGACACAGAATGCAAGGCTCCCCCTTGCCATTTGGGCGACACAGAATGCAAGGCTCCCCCCTTGCCATTTGGGCGACACAGATTGCAAGGCTCCCCCTTGCCATTTGAGTGACACAGAATGCAAGGCTCCCCCCTTGCAATTCGTCCCGCCATTAACATCTCATGGAATGATCTGCGATTACATTGTTTGGATAGACAGAAATCTACACTCCTATATAGAGATGAAAAAAGATCAATTCATGACATGTTAAGGGCGACACAAAATGCAAGGGTCCCCCCTCGCCATTTGGGCGACTCAGAATGCAAGGCTTCCCCCCTTGCAATTTGTCCCGCCCTTAACATCTCATGGAATGATCTGCGATTACATTGTTTGGATAGACAGAGATCTACACTCCTTTATAGAGATGAAAAGAGATCATTTCATGACATGTTAAGGGCGACACAGAATGCAAGGGTCCCCCCTTGCCATTTGGGCGACTCAGAATGCAAGGCTCCCCCTTGCAATTTGTCCCGCCCTTAACATCTCATGGAATGATCTGCGATTACATTGTTTGGATAGACAGAGATCTACACTCCTATATAGAGATGAAAAGAGATCATTTCATGACATGTTAAGGGCGACACAGAATGCAAGGGACCCCCTTGCCATTTGGGCGACTCAGAATGCAAGGCTCCCCCCTTGCAATTTATCCCGGCCTTAAAATCTCATGGAATGATCTGCGATTACATTGTATGGATAGACAGAGATCTACACTCCTTTATAGAGATGAAAAGAGATCATTTCATGACATGTTAAGGGCGACACATAATGCAAGGGTCCCCCTTTGCCATTTGGGCGACTCAGAATGCAAGGCTCCCCCCTTGCCATTTAGGCGACACAGAATGCAAGGCTCCCCCTTGCCATTTAGGCGACACAGAATGCAAGGCTCCCCCCTAGCCATTTGGGCGACTCAGAATGCAAGGCTCCCCCCTTGCCATTTTGGCGACACAGAATGCAAGGCTCCCCCTTGCCATTTGGGCGACACAGAATGCAAGGCTCCCCCCTAGCCATTTGGGCGACTCAGAATGCAAGGCTCCCCCCTTGCAATTCGTCCCGCCATTAACATCTCATGGAATGATCTGCGATTACATTGTTTGGATAGACAGAGATCTACACTCCTATATAGAGATGAAAAGAGATCATTTCATGACATGTTAAGGGCGACACAGACTGCAACGGACCCCCCTTGACATTTGGGCGACTCAGAATGCAAGGCTCCCCCCTTGCAATTTGTCCCGGCCTTAACATCTCATGGAATGATCTGCGATTACATTGTTTGGATAGACAGAGATCTACACTCCTTTATAGAGATGAAAAGAGATCATTTCATGACATGTTAAGGGCGACACAGAATGCAAGGGTCCCCCCTTGGCATTTGGGCGACTTAGAATGCAAGGCTCCCCCCTTGCAATTTGTCCCGCCCTTAACATCTCATGGAATGATCTGCGATTACCTTGTTTGGATAGACAGAGATCTACACACCTATATAGAGATGAAAAGAGATCATTTCATGACATGTTAAGGGCGACACCGGGGGCGACACAGAATGCAAGGGTCCCCCCTTGCCATTTGGGCGACTCAGAATGCAAGGCTCCCCCTTGCAATTTGTCCCGTTCTTAAAATCTCATGGAATGATCTGCGATTACATTGTATGGATAGACAGAGATCTACACTCCTTTATAGAGATGAAAAGAGATCATTTCATGACATGTTAAAGGCGACACATAATGCAAGGGTCCCCCTTTGCCATTTGGGCGACTCAGAATGCAAGGCTCCCCCCTTGCAATTTGTCCCGCCCTTACATTTCATGGAATGATCTGCGATTACCTTGTTTGGATAGACAGAGATCTACACACCTATATAGAGATGAAAAGAGATCATTTCATGACATGTTAAGGGCGACACAGAATGCAAGGGTCCCCCCTTGCCATTTGGGCGACTCAGAATGCAAGGCTCCCCCCTTGCAATTTGTCCCGCCCTTTACATCTCATGGAATGATCTGCGATTACATTGTTTGGATAGACAGAGATCTACACTCCTTTATAGAGATGAAAAGAGATCATTTCATGACATGTTAAGGGCGACACAGAATGCAAGGCTCCCCCCTTGCAATTTGTCCCGCCCTTAACATCTCATGGAATGATCTGCAATTACCTCGTTTGGATAGACAGAGATCTACACTCCTATATAGAGATGTAAAGAGATCATTTCATGACATGTTAAGGGCGACACAGAATGCAAGGGTCCCCCCTTGCCATTTGGGCGTCTCAGAATGCAAGGCTCCCCCCTTGCAATTTGTCCCGCCCTTAACATCTCATGGAATGATCTGCGATTACATTGTTTGGATAGACAGAGATCTACACACCTATATAGAGATGAAAAGAGATCATTTCATGACATGTTAAGGGCGACACCGGGGGCGACACAGAATGCAAGGGTCCCCCCTTGCCATTTGGGCGACTCAGAATGCAAGGCTCCCCCTTGCAATTTGTCCCGTTCTTAAAATCTCATGGAATGATCTGCGATTACATTGTATGGATAGACAGAGATCTACACTCCTTTATAGAGATGAAAAGAGATCATTTCATGACATGTTAAAGGCGACACATAATGCAAGGGTCCCCCTTTGCCATTTGGGCGACTCAGAATGCAAGGCTCCCCCCTTGCAATTTGTCCCGCCCTTACATTTCATGGAATGATCTGCGATTACCTTGTTTGGATAGACAGAGATCTACACACCTATATAGAGATGAAAAGAGATCATTTCATGACATGTTAAGGGCGACACAGAATGCAAGGGTCCCCCCTTGCCATTTGGGCGACTCAGAATGCAAGGCTCCCCCCTTGCAATTTGTCCCGCCCTTTACATCTCATGGAATGATCTGCGATTACATTGTTTGGATAGACAGAGATCTACACTCCTTTATAGAGATGAAAAGAGATCATTTCATGACATGTTAAGGGCGACACAGAATGCAAGGCTCCCCCCTTGCAATTTGTCCCGCCCTTAACATCTCATGGAATGATCTGCAATTACCTCGTTTGGATAGACAGAGATCTACACTCCTATATAGAGATGTAAAGAGATCATTTCATGACATGTTAAGGGCGACACAGAATGCAAGGGTCCCCCCTTGCCATTTGGGCGTCTCAGAATGCAAGGCTCCCCCCTTGCAATTTGTCCCGCCCTTAACATCTCATGGAATGATCTGCGATTACATTGTTTGGATAGACAGAGATCTACACTCCTATATAGAGATGAAAAGAGATCTGTACAACACATTGTATAGCTTTGCATGGAAGCTATTTTGTAAGAATTGTTTGAAATCGAAAAATGCCAGTTGTCACACCGGGAATTTATTATCGGTCTACCTATGACACTGAATCCTAATAAATACCTCTTTGGAATCATTGGCACAAAATATATGTTTCAGACTTATGTATTTAAGTATTATGCGGGCCGTTGCAGGCATAGAAGGCCTGTGTAACATTAAAGGTAATACAAAGTTTTGGGAAATTTTGAAAATTGGGTGGATAATGAATCTTTACAATTTTGATATATTTGGATACCCCTGTGGATGTTTTATAAGCACTAAAAAAATTAGCCCCTAAAACACTTCTGTTTTCGAGAAAAATTGAATATAAGAATTTACCGGTGCTCCCGGTTAATTTTGATAAATTTCAAATAGCGCCTATGGCCGTGCAATGGTAGCTGCGACCATGAAAATCTCAGAATATGTAGTTGTGATATATAATTTCCAAACGAGATTAGCTAATCGGTCGATTTTAGTCAAGAAACATTGTTTCATAGCTAAATTAATATCTTGACCTTGAGAGGGAGCTATACAACAAAAAGAGTTTATTACTTATAATTTTATAACTTTAGACTCGATTTCAACCGCGACAACGATCAATGAATATTGTAGGAACGCATATGCTTCCAATATGTTAATTTGAACCAAATTCATGACCCCACACCAAAACTTTGTAATACCTTTAATATGAAGTTAAAACCTACCATTTTCACAGAAATCATGGTAAAAACGTCTCGTCATAATCGTCTAGTCTGGATTGTTTACCGCTAGACTAGGCATGCCGCGTAAGCAAGGACAAATAAAATTGGCGACGTAATTGGCGACGAAACTAGCCAGGCGTGAATTTTATCGCCAATTTTTCACGATGAAATTGACGATATCATGAATTTCGTGAATTTCGTCGTGAGAAATTGGCGATAAAATTGGCGACGTCGTGAAGTTTATCGCCAATTTTTCGCGATCTAGTCTATTCGCGATGTCCCTTCAGGGCCACCATAATATACCTTATGAATCCCTTATTTATCCCGAAACCCAAGACTGAATTTAAAAAACAATCTTTTTCTTTCATCGCAGCGGCTCCAAGCATCTATAACAATCTATACCGACTCATATTTGCACGGCAACTTCACTCCAAATGTTCAAAATTAAGTCACTCCCTCCATCACTTTAATGCATGCACTGGTACCTAATGTTATATCATGATTTGTACCATACAGTTAGTTTTGTTTGTTTGTTTGTTTGTAGTTGTGTAGTCTGTTGTAGTTTTATTTCTTACCTTTTACCCGTTTGATTTTATGTCTATTTCTATGCCGGCATGTGTATTTGTATTTGTATTCTGTATTGTATCAATAATATCTTAAATGTTTAATATTTTGGGCCTTATTTTCATTTTGATCTAGTTTTTAATTTGTTTTTTATTAATTTGATATAATTTTCCCAATCTCTTATGGTATGTTGTTTATATAATGTCTTTGTTTTCTACAATGTATTCTATTTTTTGGGTAAATCTTTGTATGTACAAGGCTCTTTTGTTATGCCTAGGTCACATATAAACCGGGCCCCGTACGATTTTCCCTACCCGGCGGCTTGCCGTGGATTTAGAGACCGTACGGGAACCGTCCGCTTTTCATTTCTACGGCATGTGTGGTCACATATTCTGCGGCGCCCGGGAGGTGCCCGGAGAAAATTGGTCGAGTAAATTGCAAGGCGCCCGTAAGGGTGCCGGCAGGGTGCCGGCCGAGTGCCGGCCGGTAACCTTACGGGCTCCGTCCGATGAGCAGGTGTACCGATGGCTCCCGGAAGGTGCCCTGCGGGGGGCCGGCCGGGGTCTTCAAGGCGCCCGGCCGGGTGCCGTGCGGTGCACTGAACTACAGAGTGAGTCAGAAAAAATGTCCCACATTTTAAAAGTTGTATTGTTTGAAGTATGAATATTTAATCATGGGTTTTATGATATATCTTGATAGATTTATCCTCCCAGTACATTTAGGTACCATTTTCATTTGAATCTCTGCATGCATCACTGAATATCAGACAATCTTTACAAGACTGCCAGATCTCACTTGCGCCAAGTTACTGGTTCAGGAACAAAACAGTGCATTGAACAAAAACAGTCAGACACGCGCACACGCAGACACGCGCACACGCACACACACCCACACATACGCACACACAACACACTCGGTGACAATTGTTTCATAATTACCCCTTTTCTGACATATGGCTCCGGTTAGTCTCATTTCACAACGCCCCCTATCGTCAGAGCATGATCTGAGTCGGCAGCCTAACATGTTAGCCTATGGACGTTTTTTAAAAAAATCGTTAAAAATTCATTTTTTGTTTAAACGAAAAGCACATCCACCCCGACGTACGTTATCACTAGCTCTTTCATTGGAGCCCTCATGTCTCATTGACTTTTGAAAGTTCACCCACCGTAATTTTTCAAAATAGGTTGCAAGCTCGTCATTGCCTATAATACACGTGTGAAACAAGTCTAACTTTGGACTCAGTTTACCAAGCGATTTGAAGGTTATAGGTCGAGCACACGAAACATAAAAAGCATGAATTATCATAGATCACTTCTGCCTATTTCATTATGTCCATTTCATCCAACCCCCCACCGTAATTTTTCCATTTAGTAAAAGCAAACATTTTGCCGAGTTTAGCAAAAACATGAATATTCATGAACGGTCAGACAATACAGCCTTTATAGTACGTAACGTATAGTGAATGGAATGGGCGATGATCCGTTCAGGAGGCAGAGGTCAGTGGTTTGTGCTGGCAATGTTCACGCGAGCGAAAATGAGACAATCGGAGCAATATGTTGAGCATTGATTTTTATCAAGATCGCTGAATGTTTAAGTGGCATAGCCCTAAAAATCTTTCCCTTTTGTACACATTCACTACCACCATGGGTGTCGATCCCGGGGGGGGGGGGGGGATGGGGGAGATATATCCCCCCCCCCCAATATTTCAGGTGGGGGGGGGGGATGGCCTGTACAATCATCCCCCCCCCCCAATAATTCACCATAAATTTTTTTTTTAAATGAAGAGAAAAATTAATGATGAGAGTCCGATGAGAGTAGTTAATGGTTATTAATCGCAAGATGACCATCAATAAACACATTTTGCTATCTCATTTTCATAATACATACATATATACGAAGTAAATAAGACAACCGTATATGAGACAAGAATAAATTGAATTCTCGCTCATACGGCTTCATCAGGAATTGATGAATTTATTCAATTTGTTCAATCAACAGCATCATAGAAATGCAGTGCGCCAAATACAAAGACGCAGCATCAAAAGCAACGAGCTAAATGTTAAGCGCGATGCACAAAAGTAGCAATCTGCAATGCACATCAGACAATCTGCATGGACAGTGTAAACATAGATGAACTCTGTGACGATTTCGTGATGAGATCGGAGACAAGGATTGTCTTCTTTCTCTAATAATGTAATAAAATGTGAAAGCTTCCGCGCTTTGCGCAGGAATGGGCAAAAATGAATTCAGACAAGGATTAAGAGTCGAGAATGGTACGTTATAGAATCGTCTTCTTTCTTTAATAATCTAATGAAACGTCAGAGCTTCCGCGCGTAGCGCGGGGGAAGGGAAACTTGATTCAAACAAGGGTTAAGAGTCGAGAATGGTACATCGAATCGTCTTCTTTCTTTAATAATCTAATGAAACGTCAGAGCTTCCGCGCTACGCGCGGGGGAAGGGGAACTTGATTCAAACAAGGATTAAAAGTCGAGAATGGTACATAGAATCGTCTTCTTTCTTTAATGAGCTAATGAAACGTCAGAGCTTCCGCGCTACGCGCGGAGGAAGGGGAACTTAATTCAAACAAGGATTAAGAGTCGAGAACGGTCCAACGAATCGTCTTCTTTCTCTAATAATTTAGTGAAACGTCAAAGCTTCCGCGCTTTGCGCGGTGAGGGGGGGGGGGGACTCCCCCTCCCTGCATGCACCTAGCCCCCTAGGAACCGCGCTTCGCGTGCTCACTACCGCCCCCTTAATTAAATCCTGGCTACGCGCTTGGGACGGGTGCAACTTGCCACACGCTTCTACCACTTTGGTTGCTTTGATCCATTGCCGAAAATATTTTGGCACCTATCATCCCCCCCAACCACGGATACAAATCGACACCCTTGACTACCACCATCGTGTCATCATCATCATCATTGTCATAATCTTAATCTTCATCATCATCATCATCATTATCATCATCATCATCATCACCACCACCATCATGAAGCACACCATCCGCCAATACGCACCAAGAGGACAGCGGCCACTCAAATTTTCGTACGATAAGAAGAATTCCCGACAAAAAGTAACAGTTCGGGTGGGCCTTGTCGGGAAGGAATGCTCATTTGTGTGCGTGTACCTTTGTATGTGCGTGTGCGTGTGTGTGTGTGTTTGTTTGTTTGTGCGTGTGTGCGTGCGTGCGTATGTGTGTCTGTGAGTGTGCGTGTGCGTGTGTTTGTGTGTTTTTGTCTGTCTGGCTAATTGGATAAATGTTCAAAACATTATTTTATTCCTCACCTAGCAACTTGGCGCAAGTGAGCTCTGGCAGTCTTGTAAAGATTGTCTGATGTTCAGTCATGCGTGCAGAGATTCAAATGAAAATGGTACCTAAATGTACTGGGAAGATAACTCTATCAAGACATTTCATGAAACTCATGATTAAATATTTAAACAATACAACTTTTAAATCGGTCGGTCGCTGCTCAGATTTGTGACCATAGCTACAAAGCAGAGCAGCGACCGACCGATCAGTAGCCTGCTCGGTCGCTGCTGGAAGTTAGGCATCGCCCAGCAATTAGGTCGGTGCCCGGGCGGCGACCGCCCATTCACAGATCGTATTTTGGGCGGCGAGTGAAAAGTGAGCAGGCGCCGCTCAAATTTTAACTCCGCGCTAAAGCTTCAGCGGCGACCGAGCGATGCCCTAAAAACGAGCGGTGCCCGGGCGGCCGCCGCTCGGTAGCCGGGCAGTCGCCGGGCAGAATTGGTTAAAAACTCGCCGCTCGGCCGCCGAGCATGCTACTTTGGGGTAATGTGACCATAGCATTAGGGAGTAGAACGAATTTCATTTAACTTTAATGGGTTTTTTTTAAATGGATATCGAGCTAATTTCGTTTTTCGTCAGCCTATTTGGCATCCCTTTACTTTCTATCGGGGATTCCTCTGGCCCTGGAAGTAATTTTATAAGTGCAGGGGTATATCCTCTACAGCCTTAGGCAATTTTCTTCCCGATATCGTACTTTTAAGCCTACCGCGAGGGGCACAAACCTTAGGGAGTAGAACGAATCTCATTTCATTCTAAATGGATTTTTTTTTTTTTAATTGAAATTGGGCGAATTTCGTTTGGGTACCTCCCCTTCCGCGTCTGTTATTTGGCCGGTGCGGGGCTTATATTACTGGAAATTTCGTCTCTGTGCTCGGGAAGATGGTCCCTACATGCTAAGCTACTCTTTTCCTGATCTTTGGTGCTCCATTCATTAGGGAGCCTCCGTTCTGGAGAGACCCCGTGCGAGATTCGTTTTTTAAAATAAATTTAATTGAATTATTAAAGTTCGAGTGAATTTCGTTTGGGTAAATCCCCCTTCCGCGTCTGTTATTTTGCCAGTGTGGGGCTCATATTACATTTTAAAAGAGATACAAACAATTACGTTTTGTGTGAATACCATGTTTTTAGGAGTATATATATATAATATATGCAATCAGGTTTTAGATGTTAGGCGTTAGTTATTAGGTGTTAGGTGTAAGGTGTTAAGTGTTATAGGTTAAAATTCTTTATTATGTCGCAATAGGGACCAGCACCACATAAGAGTTTATTGTTCTTTCTATCCTGTTTCCTCATTCGAGGGTTGGCTCAGTCAGTAGAGTGTCCGCCTCACAACCGGGAGGTCGTGGGTTCGAGCCCGGCCGCGTCATTACAAAATTAGGGATAGACCAACGTCGATTTGGCGCTGCTCAGTGGCTGCCGGGCTCACGATCAATTGGGCAAAAATAATTTCCGTTTCGGTTTAATACAATTTGGAGTGGACCATTAAAGATTATTATTATATATTTGCATTTTGTGTTTATCTTTCGTATGTTATTTGTATGTTTTTTTTAACTTATCTGTAAATGTCAATGTTACAATTATTTTGGTTTTATATGACGAATGGAATTAAATGAAATGAAAATGAAAGCATCGCATAAGAAAGCGATCTCTTGCACTTTTTCCACCGATAGTTCCGATAATAGGCCTACTTTAAAAGTATTATTATATGCTATAGAAATATCAAAGGTACTATGTCCCATTTGCAGGCCAAAGTGAAAAAAGTGAAAAGGTTAAATTCCAGCGGCATTTGAAAGATAATACTAATTTAGAACTCCCCTAAAAAAAGGGGGGGGGGCTTGAAAATGTCTTTAGGTGGGAAAATAACGACTATTAGTTGTCGAATCGACTTAAGAGCTATAGAGCCAGTAAGTAATAGTCTGATTTTCAGACCATTGTACCGAAAGGTCGTACGTTTTATGGTGCGCAAAGATTCAATCAGTTTAATTTTGGCCATTGAGAGGGTTATTGATGTAGACAAATGCTCATGTACCCTTTACAGCTCATTTTGTTATTACCAAAGAAGAAATAAGGTCAGTCAGACACTAAATAGTGTCTGATAGTGAAGTCTAGCAAGTAAATGGGTTTCCTTGCATAATATGAATGTCAGGACCACTGTTAACACTGTTAACGTTTAATTTTCACAGATAGGACATAGTTACATGACATATTCATAATTCCTGCAAAGTTCAACAGAATTTGATGTTGGCTGCAAAAGGGACATAGTACCTTTAAGTTACGCAATATTTATGTATCATTTTGACATGAAGTTATAATTGTTTGTATATTTTATGTTCTTTGTAATTCAATTATTATATTTGGAAAATTGCAGAAATCAAATCAAATCAAATCAACAAAAATTCGCAATATAAATGTATGCCTTTCACGTAGGTGGCGCTCTTTACTAAGATATGTCAGAGCCATCTATACAAAGAATTCGGACAACTTGGTTTCACTGGGTACCAACATGGCGTATATTATTTTGTTTTGTGCTTGCCCAACAAAGCAGTAGTCGCCTTGTGTCCAACTCGAACCGGGTTGGCCAAACTCTCCTAATCGATTGCACTGAGAGATGTGTCTGTTCCTCGACTCCAGACGAGAGTTTAATATAGGAACACTGTTATTTGGATTTTATGTAATAAAATAAGTAGCGGATTATTTTTTTGGAAATGATGCATGCGGGGCATTCAATTTTTCAATGCATAATTTATCTCTAAAAGTTCTCATACAGCAACTGAGCAAAAACAAGAAAATAAGCAACAAATTGGTTATCAGATTTTTATTTCTTCAAAATTCTTTGTAAAATTGTAAATGAAAACAATAGAAAAGTCATTAAATTGGCAGGGGTAAACTTACACAGGTTAGTAGCAGATTTTTTTTGGCCTGAGAAATAAGGGACGTGTCCGCTAACCCCTGGATTTGCTTTGTGTACCATTTGTTGTCTGGTAAATCAATTTTCATTCATGATGATTTACAGGTTCGATTGGAGGAAATGTCAAATGTTATAGTTCATTTACATGTAAAACCAAAATAATGAAGATTTTTTTTTACCACATTTAAAATGACCTTTGTAGCCCGAACAACAGCACAACGGAGTACGTTTCTTTTCTAGCTCTGTATTACTCCCCCCCCCCCCCACATTCCTCTCTCTACAGCCCCCCCCCCCTCTCTCTCTCTCTCTTTCGCTCTATATCTCGCTCTCTCCCCTTCTTTCCCACTCTCTCACTCTGTTCTTCCCTTAAAATGTTTTTAAAACCCTATTTTTACCAAAGTAAAACTAAAATTCAAGTAATACCAGTAACAATTATATTCTTATATCAATTTGAAAACAATCCATATAACTAAGTGAATTTTGAAGGAGGATATTGCAGAACTTTTTCATGACTGTATGAAGATTGTTTTAAGAAATAAATGATGTATAAATCCAAGACGCAATATCTAACAAAATAATAATATATGTTTTTTATTATTTTATAAGTCACCTTATGAGTCATGAGTGGATCTTAATTCTTGCCTCCTCAAAATGCTATACTCGGTCTGCGAAAAAATCTTGTTTGAGCTTTTTGCTCCTGTTTACACGGCTTTCAACTGAAGAATAACAAATTAAATCAATAATTTGTTAAGCGATTAATAAACAAGGAGAAAACTTGTTACATTTTGGAAGATTCATATCGTCTATGGTAATCTTGGTGTAAATTTGTGGGCACCCATCCCCCATCCCCCCCCCCCCTCTGCCTGCAGGGGCGTCGCTAGACCTTTTTCAGTGGGGGGGGGGTGTAGAGGCCAACGATTACCGACAAAACTAGCCACAAATTACCGACAAAATTAAATGTCCAATATCTACAAATTCAACCCTATAAACCTGGGGCCGAAGGCTAAATTGTTTTTCCTATGGACTATGCATCTGCGCAAAAGGGTCATTTTCCTCGACGACATAAATATACGAATTATTTCTTCAATTTAGTCAGCATCATAGCTATATATTTGAATGCAGGCGCGGAGCTAGGATCTTATTTTTAGGGACGGGCGGTAGTGAGCATTACTAGAGAATCACTTAACAGCGCGCTGATTAGGGGGTGTGGGTGATGGGCCTCCCGCGCGAAGCGCGGAAGCTTAGACGTTTCCTCAAATTATTAGGAAAAGAAGACGATTGTACCATTTTCGACTGGTAATCCTTGGCTAAATGAAGTTTTCCCCCCTCACGCGCAAAGCGCGGAAGCTTTGACGTTTCATTAAATTATGAGAAAAAGCGGACGATTCGGTGTACTGTTCTCGACTCTTAATCCTTATCTGAATGAAACTTACCCTTCCGTTTCATGACAATACAGAGAAAGGAAGGACGACTCATCGTAACGTTTTCGACTCTTATTAAGCCCTATTCATCTGAATTCAGTTTCCCCCTTTCGCGCGAAGCGCAAAAGCTTTGACATTTCCTCATATCATTAGAGAAAGAACACGATTCGTTGTACAGTTTTTCGACTCTAAATAAGCCTTATTATTTTTGTATGAATTCAGTTTCCCCCTCTCGCGCGAAGCGCGGAAGCTTTGACGTTTCCTTACATTATTAGAAAAAAAAGACGATTCGTTTTACCGTTCTCGACTCGTCTAAATGAAGTCTTCCCCTTCCGCGCGAAGCGCGAAATTTTTGGCGTTTCATCACAATAAAGAAAGGAAGACGATTCGTCGTACCGTTGTTGACTCTTAAACCTTGTTTGAATTTAGTTTCCCCGAACATTTTAAACCTCTGATTTCTTTAGCTGATATTATCTCTCTCTCTAAGTGCCATATCGTTTGACTTTGGCGATCATGCTGTTCCACAACCCTCGGCTCCTAGCCTTCTGTATTAGTACCACTCCCAGTTCTTTCACTCCTCTCTCTTCCAACAATTTCTGCAGACCGTCCATCCAAAGTATCCTCCTTCTTCCCCTACTCCTTCTTCCACAATTTTCCCTGTCAAAGCAAGGTTCTCTAGGCCTTATTTACGTGTAATGTGACCCATGAACTTCAACTGCCTAATCAACATCTCACGTATCATTTTCCTTTGCACTCCAGCTCGTGTAAGAACTTCCTCATTACTAACTTTGTCAGTCCAGGGGATTTTCATCATTCTTCTTAGAAACCACATTTCACAACTTTCCAAACGCTTTTTAGTATCAGAGGCTAAAGTCCATGTTTCACTACCATACATAAGTACTGGGTAGATGTAACAATTCAATATCCTTATTCTGGTCCTCATACACATTGTTCGATTTGTCAGAATTTTGCCTAACTTTGAAAATGCAGATTTAGCGAGAGCTATCCTTCTCTTGATCTCTGTCTCGCATCTGGCATCCTCGGTAATCATGCTGCCGAGGTAGTTAAATGAGGAGACTTGTTTAATAGTCTGTTCTTTCAGTTTCAAGTTACATTTTGGACTGCTCTTCTTGGATACCACCAGGCACTTTGTCTTGGTATAGTTGATCCCTAGTCCCATTCTCTCACTTTCTTTTACAACTACATTCAGGAGTCTTTGGAGATCTTTCTCTGATTCAGAAAATAAAACAGTGTCATCAGCATATCTAATATTTGTGATTGAATGACCACCCACTTGTATCCCATTTTCATCTTCCAATTCTCTTAGAATGATTTCACTATACATATTGAACAGGTCTGGCGACATAACACAACCCTGTCTGACTCCCCGTCTGATGTTGATATATTCACTACACTCTCCTTCTACCCTGATGCATGCAAACTGATTCCAATATAGACTTTGTAGCAGTCTTAGATCTTTCCTATATATATCAAGCTTTTTCAGCTCTTCAAAAAGTTCTGAATGTCTTACTTTATCAAAAGCCTTTGAATAATCAATAAAACACATGTACACATCCTTTTGCATTTCGACTGCTCTCTCCGTTATATTTCTAACCACAAATATTGCATTTCTTGTGCCCGCATCCTTTACAAAACCAAATTGTTCCCTTCCGACCATGGGGAGTTATGCTTCTTCTTGCTCTCAAAAGCAGAATCCTCAAAATAATCTTAGTGATATGGCAAATAAGGCTGATTGTCCTGTATTGCTCACAATCCACGGCTCCCGGTTTCTTTGGGAGAGTAATGAAAATGGATCTGCCCAATTCATCTGGAAATGTTCCGTCATCATATATTTTGTTGATAATTTCTGTTAATCTATCAACACCATATTCCTCTAATGCTTCAAACATTTCAGTGACCACACCATCTGGTCCAGCTGCGTGGTTTTTCTTCATCTTTGACATTGCCCAACGGACTTCAGATTTAAGACATTTTCTCCCCTTTGACTTCATCTGCAAAACTCGGCATTGCTTCCCTACTATCCTCAAAAAGTTCGCCAATGTATTGCGTCCACCTACTCATTTTGTCCTTCATTTCAAACAGGATTGACCCATCTTTTCCTTTGATACAGCCAGGGTTTGAACAACCAGACTTTTTACCTGAAATCTCATTTATTCTTTGGTAAACATTACTATTCTTATCGAATTGATTTTCAATTTCTACACATTGTTCGTTTAGCCAACTCTCTTTTGCCTCATTACATTTTTGCCTAATTTGTTTGTCTAGGTCCCTATATTTCTTGCATTGTCTATTTCTAATTTTCTGTCTATCTTTCATCATTAAAAGAATCTCCTCTGTCATCCATTTGTTCCTTCTTTTTCTCTCTTTCGTCGGCACATACTCTTCCGCTGTTTTCTACCAGAATATTTCTCATCGTCTCCCACGTGTTTTCTTCACCTTCATCTATGAGCAACTCAAACCTATTCTTTACTTGTACAGTAAATTCTTGACGTATGTCCGGTTTACTCAACTGTTTAAAATCCAATATTTTCACAACTTTTGGTCTCTTGAGTTTCTTTAATTTGCACTGTAGTGTACATATCACCGGCACATGATCACTTCCGCAGTCAGCCCCTGGATACGTTTTTGATTGTTTCACTGCTCTTTTAAATCTACTATTTATGGCAATATAGTCTATCTGGTTTCTGACGATGTCGCCAGGACTCTTCCAAGTGTATACTCGTCTAGGGTGTTCTTTGAACCAAGTATTAGTGATGACCATGTTCTCCCCCTCACACCACTGAACCCATCTGTCCCCTCGTTCATTCCTTTCACCAATTCCATGCGGACCTACTGCTTTACCCTCTGTACCTTGACCGACTTTAGCGTTCAGGTCTCCCAGGACAATGACAATGTCATTCGATTTGCACTGAGATTTAGCTTTAATCTAAGGAATCATAAAAGGTGTCAATAACTTCGTCAGCACTATCTGCCGTTGGTGCATAAACCACTATGATTGAGATGTTAAAAGGGTGTCCCTGCAGTTTCACTAGGAGCACCCTATCACTTACACACCAGTGTCCCAACACACTCTTTGAGATATCTGGATCCAGCAGTAACCCCACACCCTCTTTCATGCTTTTCACCTCCTGCATAAATCAATCTGTACTCATCTATCACAAACTCGCCGTTATTCAGCCATCTTGTTTCATTTAGTCCTAATATGTTGACATTTAGCCTCATCATCTCTTGTTTAACATTTTCCAGCTTGCCGCTCTGATACAGTGTTCTCACATTCCATGTTCCAACTCTGATGGTATTCCTATTGCGAACAGTAGCTGGCTGACGGTCGGGGCCCACCTGTCGCCCATGGGACACCCTACCGGCGAGGTGCTTGTACCTTGAGGTAGACGAGCCCCCTTCACGCCTTTGGCTTTTGCTTTAGAGTTGTGGTTCATCATGATTGTTCTTGGAAAAAAAATAGTGAAGTGGTTTTCCGTTGCCTTCTTCACCGCAGTAGTTAGCCGTATCTGGGATTATCCAGCACGCCAGTCATTATCAGAGGTTCACCGTTGTCCTAAAAGGATCTTCCGCCGAAACACTCCTACTGCATCGCTGCTGCCCAATGCAGAGCAAGCTAGGCTTATTTAAAGGCGGCCTAAACTCGCCTTCCCAATTCAACGTCTTAGGGGATGCAAGTTTTTATTGGTCCTACTGGTGCCACCCAGTACCACCACAGCCCCCTGATGTTGAATGGTCCCCTTTTAGTCGCCTTTTACGACACGCAGAGGATACGTGGGGGGGTATTCTTGACAGGCCACACCCCACCCTTATGGTGGGGTGTGGCTGATATTATAGGAAAGTGTGAAACTTCGAGAAAATACAGGGATTGTAGTTGTCGTCACTCTCGAAGTCATCACCGCGGATAAGAAGTCACATTTCGTAGGAAAAAACTTGTCGGCCGACCGACAATATACATCTCACCGACTTTAAACTTCTGCGTTGATATAGTACACGAGGATCGAGCAAGAATACCGACACAGCTGACCCGACACAGCAACATTTTTACCCGTGTCTTTCTTGCTCCCTCGACGAGACGACTCCACCCAACAACCCCTTTCTCTCTCTTTTACTCCCACTCCTCCTCTCTCAGACTCTTACCTCTCCTCTCTCTCCTCTCTTTCACCCCCCGTTTCTTTTGTTTTCCTTTCACTCTTTTTGTTCTTTTTGTTCCTTTTCTTTCCCTTTCCTTCTCTTTCTTCCCTCTCTTTTTTTCCTTCTCTTTTTTTCCCTCTCTTTTTTTCCCTCTCTTTTTTCCCTCCCCCTTTTTCTCTTTTTCCCGACGGCAGCGCAATTTTACCGACAATATCCTGACAGGTGGAGGGGTGTCGCACCCCCACACCCCCCCCCCCCCCCCCCCGTATGGCGACGCCCCTGCCTGCCTGGCAAAAAGAAATAACCGATGTGAATTGAAACAGTTATCCGCAATGGAATGGCCACTCAAAAGTTAACATGAAATTTGTATAGACAGTTATGATATGATAATCCCTTTTTGATACAAATTAAAAGACCACTGGGAATATTTTGCATATATACTACTCGTTCTGCTATATTAGATTTAATGGATGGTAATAGCGTTTCGAGGTAAAATAAAAGCAATGAAAAGGCAAAATATTAACTTCAAATCATGGAGTGTGAGAGTTTGTGGTAAGCACCACATTACGGATTCAGTCATTACCATGACAACGGATGGAGATGATGATGAAATGCTGACCAGGCCTACCATTAATTTATTTCATGTTGTGACGGTACGCAGTCGGATGATACACCCTGGTTATTCCCGATGTATATTGTTCAACTGCTTACGATGATACGGTTTGTCTTTTCATTCAGTGGCTACACTCATGCTACGCCAATGAAATATATAGCATCCGAACACTTCGTTCATCTTCCACATTACTGTTAACACCTGGACCCCGCACTAACACCCGGTATGGTGACCGCGCCTTTTCAGTTATTGCCCCCCGCTCTCTGGAACAAACTGCCCGCCTTTATTCACTGCGCCCCCTCTGTATCTCAATTCAAATCTCTACTCAAAACCTATCTTTTCAAATTGTAAATTGCAGTTGTGCGTCGGTCAATGGAGGTGCGCACCATATTTGTCTTTATTTAG
>JAVYIG010014688.1:0-40081 GCA_035222895.1 Strongylocentrotus droebachiensis | reverse complement strand
ACCAGGAGGTTCCGGGTTCAAAACCAAGTCAATGCACTAGTGCCCTCTGACAAGGCATTAGTCCTCATTACCAAGGCCCTCCGAAAGGCTGTCGGTTCCCTGATTGCTTGCCTACAAGCATTCACATGTGTTCATGTTTTCAAAGCAGTCAGGTAAAATAAACAAGCAGACAAACAAACAAACATAACATTGAAATACAGAACAATGTGATGTATCTACCTTCTCTCCTCGGTGGCTGAGAGCAGTGTTCCCTGCTGAAGCTTCTCATCCAGATGGATCCTTTGGTGAAGAAGTCTCTCTCTGAAAGATAAGAAGACATCATTGTCGGAATAGTAAAAGTGAACTCCACATAAAGTTTGATATTAAAGCGAACACCCTTGATACTCTTTTTACCATCCAGCGTATCCACATCATCATTAATAAAACCATCACTATTACATCAAGATCGTCATCTTCATTTATCACCATCATAAACCACATCATCAATATCACCATCTTTTTATTCTCAATCTTCTTCCCTTCCTCCCCTTTTTTTCTCCTCCTCCTCCCTCCTCCTCCTCCTCAATTTCCTACTCCTCCTCCTCTTCCTCCTCCCTCCTCCTCCTCCTCAATTTCCTACTCCTCCTCCTCCTCCTCCTTCTCCTCCTCCTCCCTCCTCCTCCTCCTCAATTTCCTACTCCTCCTCCTCCTCCTTCTCCTCCTCCTCCCTCCTCCTCCTCCTCAATTTCCTACTCCTCCTCCTCCTCCTTCTCCTCCTCCTCCCTCCTCCTCCTCCTCAATTTCCTACTCCTCCTCCTCCTCCTTCTCCCTCCTCCTCCTCCTTCTCCTCCTCCTCCTCCTCCTCAATTTCCTACTCCTCCTTTTTCTTGTTCCTCTTCTTTATCACCATCATCATTACCATAATCACATATTACCATCCCTACCAACATCAACTTCATCATCACCACTACTACCACCACCACCACCACCACCACCAAAGCAACAAGAATAATTCTTGGTTGACTGACCTTTCATCCTTGAGCGCCTGTACCTCTCTGCCTATGACTGGTTTCTGAGAGTCCAGACTCACTCTCAACGTGTTGTTTTTCTCCTCAATCTCTCTCTCCACTGATTCCAGCTTTGACGCCAGACCCGTCATATCCTGAAAAGAGAGATGAGAAAACATGATTAAAGGGATATTAATATGTCATGTTCTACAGACCAGTTGATGTGTCTATTATAATTGGGTAAATTGGGGAGAAATGTAATTGAACTTCCACTTTCTCTCCAACATGACTTGGGTAATAACAATACCAGTACAGCAGTTTATCAATCAAGATCAACATCTATCATATTATTATCATTATTAAGAGTGAAGAGACTTAACCTCCATTATGATCAACTCGATCTTAGTTTCCTCATCTCTAGTTCTCCCATCTCCCTCGTTCTCCCTCCCTCCCTTCCTCTCCCCCTCCCTCCCTATCTCTTTGTTCCCCTCATTAGACTTACCATTGATATTGACTGGCTGGATCTTAGTTTCCTCATCTCTAGTTCTCCCATCTCCCTCTTTCTCCCTCCCTCACTCTCTCTGTTCCCCTCATTAGACTTACCCTTGATATTGACTGGCTGGATCTTAGTTTCCTCATCTCTAGTTCTCCCATCTCCCTCTTTCTCCCTCCCTCTCTCTCTCTCTCTCTCTGTTCCCCTTACTACTCTTACCCTTGATATTGATTGGCTTGATCTTAGTTTCCTCATCTCTAGTTCTCCCATCTCCCTTAACATCGACTCTTTCTTGGCAAGATTGATTTCACGTTTCTTCAGCTCCTGTCAAAATAAACAAAATAAAAAATTATACATTTCATACACATACATTGAAACCTGTATATAAAGATCGCTCAAGGCAAACATGAAAAGTGGTCTTTATAGGCAGGTGATCTTTATGTACAGGTTCCTTTAGTAGAGGTCCCAATGAAAAGCAATATTCAAGGGAATAAAAAAATGTGGCCTTTCTATACAGGTGGTCACTAAAGCAGGTTTGACTGTATCATACATATGATATATTTCTGTTTTTTGTATTTGTCAAGAAAGAGACATTACGAGAGATAGTGAAATATTATTATGAGATGCTACAAAAATGGTACGTACAGAGGAGTCAAACCCTTAGAAGCAAGTTGGATTAATTTTTTTTTGTGCTGGTTGGTACATGTAGGTTTGATTTACCCGACTGCTAAGAAAGCATGTATGCAACCACAAGACTGACGGCTTTCAGTTCTCTCTGAGGGACTTAACTTCCTTTTGGCAGCGGCATTATGAAATATGGAGACATCAACATACCTCTTCTAAGTCTTTCATCTTCTTCTTCCTCTGTAGGATCTTCTCAACTTCTGTATCCAGCCATTTTCGCTGCTCCTCGACCTTGTCATGGTCCGGTGCATGAGCGCTGCCGACACGTAACTTCCTTTGGGCAGCAGCGACCTCCATGGAAACATACAATAAACACATTGGGTAAAGCCTGTTTTAAATCCCCACTGCACTACTTATAGCAACTTGCGCCCCCTATATAGCAAACAATAGGGACTTTTAGATTTGCATAACGAGAACGTGGACTGCCCATGTGATATCCTTTTAAGGCAATGTGACTTCACTGCCAGTCTCTTAAAAGGACGTCACATTTCCTTAAAAGGATGTCACACGTCGCAGTCCATGTTCTCGTCGTGCAAATCTAAAAGTCCCTAATGCCTATTCGTGGACCGTTGGTCCCCCGTGGTCCCCTTTTTCGTATGTTGAATGAGAGCCGATTTGATGAGATAACCACCTGTCAATGCACATGCAGGGAGGTATAATCCCTTCTGGCCAAACTAGATACTGTCTAAAAAGGCTAAAGGCTTAAACATAAAATGGTTAGTGGCCTTTGGATACCGCTGCAACAAAATAAGATGATTCTACATGTACTGGTTTTACAATACGGTAACTATTATAATTCAATTTCTGACAATAAATCAAATATGTTGTCAAATTGAATGGAAGAAAATACATGTTCATTTGAATTGAATTGAATTGTTTCATACCTCTTCTGTTTTCCTCTTGAGTATCTTCTGCTGCTGATCATTCTTAAGCTCCAGCTCTTTGATCCTTTGCTGATCCCTCTGTAGATCTCTCTGTAAAGAATCCAATCAAACACATACAAAATATGAATTACATGTATGCACCATTCTCTTCTTCTATCTCCTTTTTTCTTCATGAGAATACATGTATATCAATTTTTAAAGAAACCCCATCACTGTACCCCTTAGACCCTGTTCTCACTTACTTCCTAGACCGATCTAGGCAAGATCTAGCTCGTGAGTGTGAACATAAATGAAGCGTACCTCTTGAGCGATCCAGTGGATGGTCTAGGAAGTGAGTGAGAACGGGGAGTTACCTATTGATTGCATACACATCTGGGCCCTGTTTCATCAATAACAAGTTACACTAACTGTTATTACCTACTAAGTTTTAGTTTGCGATCACCCTCTTCTCTAAGCCGTGCCTGTTTTAACTCCTGTTGTTGTTTCATATTGCTTACAATTATCTCCACATTTTATACTTAGTGTGATTACAAGCTGGGATGTATACCCATATTGAGTAAAATGGAATAGTCTACAAGACCAATAATTACATAAACAGCAGGACTAATCCATTTGTATAATAGGAGTCCATACCTCACGTTTCAGTTTGCGATCACCCTCTTCTCTAAGCAATGTCTGTTGTAATTCCTGATGTTGTTCCATCTTGCTCACAATTATCTCCACATTTTAAATGCCTTTTATCCTTAGTGCAATTACAAGCTGGGATGTATACCCCTATTGAGAAAAATGGAATAATCTACAAGCCCCCAAGAATATAGACAAGTTTGGACTATTCCATTTGTATAATAGGGGTTGAGTTTGAGTTTATTTTATTTATACACGGTAAAAGCCCGAAACAATTCGCAGACTGGTTCCAATCAGGGCCGTGTCGATAAAAAACAACATAATCATGACATATAAACAAAAGTAATATAACACTGACAAATTCACAACCATACCTCAAGTTTGAGTTTGCGATCACCCTCTTCTCTAAGCCGTGCCTGTTGTAATTCCTGATGTTGTTTCATCCGACCCACAGCGATCTCAAGGTCTTCTATCTTCTTCTCTCTCTGGGTCTGCATCTTCAGTACTCTCTCAGACTCCTAAAGAAATGTTTGAAATAAAGAGATTATAGAGCTCATTTCAAAATCATAAATCATGATTACACAAAAAAGTCTCTGAATCAGTAACTTGTACATACATGTAGCTAATCCAGGAATACAAACCCTCATGTAATCTATGGTCATCTTCACAATTAAACCTTGTGTCTTCTTCTGTGTCAATTCTTTCATATGGTCATTGCTCATTTTGCAAAGCTTCTGCTGAACTTTGGAACAAGCTACCTTTAAATGTCAAAAATTGTCAACCAATTCAAAACTTGTCTTACGACACATTTATTCAAAATTGCCTTTTGATGATTAACTTACTATGTTCACATTGATGCGTATTCCATATATATTGTAGTTTGTAGGTTTATTTGCACTTTTTTGTTTTGTTTAATATGTAATTGTTTATCAGTCTATTTTGTTTGTTATAGCACTTAGGGTGCGTTCAATCGAATTTTCGAAGCTAGAATCACAAACATGAATCACAATTCAAAACGCCGTTACAAAAAGCAAGGTCACTGCGGTTTGCGTTCAAGCGATTTTTCATCAACGCTGATTCTAGCTCAATGCGAGCCAAACCACTGCGCATCACACTGCGCAGTATGGCCCAGGAACTTCGGCGCGCGCTTTCTGGAATTGTTTACGGCCGACTGTCGACTGCTGTTTTGAGCATAGATCGCAATAATAAGACAAAGAATGAGAAGGTGATAGAAGGAAGAAACAAAGAATAACATAAGGAAAGACAGAAAGAGCAAATGATAGAATGATAAAAACAAAGAATTACATAAGAAAAGGTGATAGAAGGAAAAAAAACAAAGAATAACATAAGAATAGAAGGAAGAAACAAAGAATAACATAAGGAAAGACAGAAAGAGCAAATGATAGAATGATAAAAAACAAAGAATAACATAAGAAAAGGTGATAGAAGGAAAAAAAACAAAGAATAACATAAGAATAGAAGGAAGAAACAAAGAATAACATAAGGAAAGACAGAAAGAGCAAATGATAGAATGATAAAAACAAAGAATTACATAAGAAAAGGTGATAGAAGGAACAAACAAAGAATAACATAAGTATAGAAGGAAGAAACAAAGAATAACATAAGGAAAGACAGAAAGAGCAAATGATAGAATGATAAAAACAAAGAATAACATAAGAAAAGGTGATAGAAGGAAAAAAAACAAAGAATAACATAAGAATAGAAGGAAGAAACAAAGAATAACATAAGGAAAGACAGAAAGAGAAACTGATAGAAGGAAAAACAAGGAATAACATAACGGAACAGGCCACGATGGTATAGTGAAAGCAAAATGCATGCAAAGCGGGCGCGCGGTTTTTCCCAAACCGGAAGAGGCTTCGTCATACAATCATGATTGAGAACTCGTCCGTTCAATCGAATTTTAGCGACCGTGATTCTTTTGAATCATGATACAAAACGCATCTTTTTCAGCGTTTCATGTTTGTGTTTTCAAACACGTTTATTTTTACGACCGACGAAAAAACCGCTTGAACGCATTGCGTTTTAAACTAAACGTCTTTAGAAACCGTGATTCTAGGGTGGAAAAGTGTCGATTAAACGCACCCTTAGAGACTTTGGTGGTAAGCGCTATATAAGCAACGTTTTTATTATCATGACTATTATTTTACAATCATTCTTTGTCACTCTGTATCCTACTTTCTTCCTCACACTCTCTACTCTTGCCCTCTCTGTTTTCTCATTTCAGTCTTTTATTTTCTCAATCTATCTGTCGATCTATATGTCCCTACCTACCAGTAACTATACATCTATCTATCTACCCACCTATCTATCTCTTTCTCTCTCTTTCTCTCTCTCTCTCTCTCTCTCTATATATTTATATATATCTCCCTACCTATCTATATAATATATATCTATCTCCCTATCTATCTATCTATCTCTCTCTGTACCTATCTATCAATCAATCAATCTTATCGATCTATCCATCTATCTCCCTACCTATCTATCTATCTCCCTATCTATCTATCTATCTATCTCTGTATCTCTGTACCTATCTATCAATCAATCAATCTTATCGATCTATCTATATATCTCCCTACCTATCTATCTATATCCCAACTCAATCTACTAACTAAATATATATCTACCAAGCAATCTATTGATCTATCTATCTCTCCATCTATCTATCTATCTCTCCACCTATCCATCTATCTATCTATCTTTCTATTTACTGAACTACCTATCTATTTATTTATCTTTTCTACTCACCTGTTGTTTCTTCATAAGTTCTTTGACCTTTGAATGAGCTTTCTCCATCTTCTTCTGGTATTCGTCTTCTAGCTTGTTCTTCTCCTTTGATTCCATCTCACCTTTTGACCCAAGGTCATGGAGATGTCTCTTGGCTTCCATCAATTCTTGCCTTGCTTTCTGGGCATCCTAGGTTTCAAAATAACAATAAAACAATTTTTTGTTTAAAACATGATAGCATGTAAATGTTACATCCAAATGAGCTCATTGCACGATTTTTTCAGAGTTGAGGCTGTATGCATCTTTTGTCCGAAGCCATCAAGCTGAGAACAATAGGTGCGTAAACAGCCTCAACAAGAGCTGATAGATCCTGTAATGAACAAATGAAAGCATGCATCATTTGTTTTATACAACAAAACTCAGTCATGTACGCATGCTGGACCTTACCTAAGGAAACAATCATCACAAGACATTTGTAATATTTTTAGTGCAGTTTGCTAAAATGTCCTTTACACTAATCTTTTCAAAATTGCTATCCAGTAGATCTTCCTGTAATTTCTAACTTGTCTCTTTTGTGTATTTTCATGTTCTTACTTATCTGTCTTGTCTTGAGCACATTGTTCATGTGGAGTTGGCACACTATACAATACTGTATTTGAGTTATAAATATTTTCTACATTGATAAATTTGGTACACAATATTTTACACAGTTAAACAAAAATTAACAATCTTTTAACCCACTTTTGTTCAACTTACTTCATTCTAAATATATCATACAATATCAAAATCAAATTTGCAACTCATGGAATGATAGAGGTTAATGAAAAATCCCCTACCTTTTCTAACAGTTTGATTTTGTTGGAGTATTTCTTGTTGGCTGCCTCAGATTCCTTGCTGGTCTTTGCCAACTCACGGATCAGCTCTTCTTTCAATCTATGGAGAGAGAGAGAGAGAGAGAGAGAGAAAGAAGAAATACAGAATGCATCAATCCAACATTCCCCTTTTCTTAAATAATAATATTCAGGCTACTTTCTCTTTTTCATCTCTCTCTCTCTCTATAATTCTGCACTGCCTTCCTCCATCTTCCAACTCTTTTTCTTACTTTCTCTCTCTTTCTTTCTTTCACCTGGTCTTCCCTTCCAATGATGTCATCAAGTTTGATTTCATTTACCTACTTCTAAATAGATTATCTGTGTGTTTAACCTACCCTACCTAACCTAACCTCCCCCCCCCCCAAAAAAAAAAAAAAAAAAAATTCTCTTTCTCTATCCACTCTATCAATCTACTATACCCTTTATGTACATCTATTTCTAAAACAGTGAAACCTGTCTATAAAGACCACCCAAGGGAGACAAGAAAAGTGGTCTTTAGAGGCAGGTGGTTTGTATGTACGGGTTCATCTGGTACATGTTTCAATGAGAAATCCTTTTCAAATGAAACAAACAAGGGGTCTTTGTAGACAGGTGGTCTTTCTATACAGGTGGTCACTAAAACAGGTTTGGCTGTATATGTATATCCTTTTTCAGTCTCTCATATACACCATCATGATTATTCTAAAACTTCCTTTTCTCTCTTCTCATTCTTCTTCTGACCCCCATTCTTTACCTTCTCTTCACATTTCTCTTCTTTCTTACATCCATCATCCATATAATGTCATTGTTTTTGTCTGTATACTTTGCTTTTTAATTATTATACTTCTACCTTATTATGAATGACTCTGTGTCAAAATTATTTTGAGGAAAAATTAAATTCTACAAGCTATATGCTTTTTATTAGGTTCCTTTTTTCACATGTTAATTATTTAGTGTAAATGCTGTACAAACTTATGCTGTGTAGATGTCTTTATTGTTCACGAATGTCAATTTTGTAAATATGCTATGTTTTCTTAATGTATTGTATGTTTTTCATGTGAAATGAAAGAAACTAAACTGAAACTTATATACACCATCATGTTTCTATACTCTCTCCGTTACTCACTTGATGTTGAGGTTCAGATCCCTTAGTTTGTGATGTGACTCCTGCATGTTACGCTGGGAAGCCCTCACACGCTCGTGACCTGCCTCGACACTTGACCTCAGGTCAACAGCTTCAGAGGGCGTGTCTTGACCTGCCCTTGATTTGGTGAGGGTTCCGTTAGCAACTGAGAGATAGGGATAACAACAAAAACAGATTCTTTAAATACATCTGTATCCGATCACAGATTTGATACAGACTATGTCTAATTTCTTCTGTTGGGATCGAGATTGGAATCATCTCTTTTATTTTCCTATTGGATTGTAGCAATATGATTTCTAAGTTGGTTAATAACATATTTTCTTTCCACTTTTTTTATCCTCTCAAGGTTGAATTGGTGAACGATAATAACTCAGTTACACCGCCAAAATAATTACGGACTCTTTCCGTTTCAGGGCAATACAAATTTTGGTTCAGTTTATTGTCGATCACCGTTATTATCTACTGCAATCGTGGCATTTGATTGGCTGAGGGCAAATTTGTTATAGAAATTAAGCTTTTGTTGTTGATAAAAAGTTTTATAAAACAGGGCCCTGGTGTCGGAATCAAATTAGCAGTTTGGTGTTTTTTTGTACAAATGGGAGAGTTATCCACGTCCTACGTCACAATCCACTGACCAAACTGCTAATTTGATTCCGACACCAAGTTCTTTCTCCCTTTGTGCACTACTCAACATATATTACAGTTAGCATGTTATTATAGGACCTCTAAGAAGAATAGACCCTCCTGAGCAATGAAGTTTAGTCATTCTATATGTTGGAACAGATGGGAAAGCAGTACGGCACTACATCACGTTGACATTACCGCTTCAGCCAATTTGACGTGCCCATACGTATAGTGATTACAACTTTCAAAAATTCACAACTTCTGTATACTTATATCTAATTTGAAACTTTCATCAGTTTGCTTCTTTGATTTTTCTGCTTTCTAGTTGTCTATTTGGGTTGAATTTCCCTTTAAATATCACTGATGTAGTGTCTCCATGAGCTTAGGAGGAAAGGTAGGCCTATAAAAGGGAGAAATAGGTGCTGTAAATAACCAACTGTAACTCAATAAATAATGTTTAAACAAATTGTGAACTTATAAACTTGTGGATGCTTCCTTCATATGAGAAATAGAAAAAATATTGTTAAGTTCCATTCTTACCTTTGTTGTTCTTGATATGGGTTCTCCTTCTCTGTCTGGCTGATGATGATCCTCCTCTCTCTTCCTTACTCCACGTCTGACCCAAGGCTCTGAAAGACAAACATGGTCTAATAATTATCTTATCGTAAAGAATGATTATCATTAAAATGATTATTAGATCTTATTGATGGTGGACAAGTTGGGCATTATTGACAAACTGAGAATCAGATTAACTGGTTATTAGACCACAAGGAAATTGGACCAAAAGACTTGAAGCCCGAATGGTTATTATACCAAATGATAATTGATGAAATGATTATTAAACCATGTGGATAGTAGACGGGCTAAGTGTAGATCATATGGGAATAGTCTAATTGTGTAGTAGACGAACTGGTTGTAGACTAATTGGCAATTCAAGTTTAGAAGTCCCACCATGACAACATATATCTGGGACCACATGACTGCAAATGTTGCTTCTCTCTCAGGGCGGCATCATTATCTTCCAAGACGGCTGGTGAGTGCATGAATAGGTATGCATGGGACTACACACACTACATGAAATCAAACATGAATATGTATATATGGGACAACATGATCTTGAATGCGTCTTACTTTGTCTCTGTATCTGAGTCCTCGGGACCGCTGCTATCAGTAAGGCTCTCCTGAAGTACTGCATCATTATCTTCAAGATGACGGATGAATGCATGAATAGGTATACATGGGACTACACACACTCCATAAAATCTAACATGATTATGTATATCTGGGACTACATATAATCTAGGGTGTCTTACTTTGTCTCTGTATCTGAATCTTCAGGTCCGCTGCTATCGGTAAGGCTCTCCTGAAGGACTGCATCATTATCTTCAAGATGTCGGATGAGGAGCTGGCTCCTTGCTCTGAAGCCCTGAACTATCCTCTCCAGCGAGAACTGGGTGAAGAAAAAAAACGAGAGATATTAAAACAGGTCACAATAAAAATTATACTCTAAAATGTGATATGGGGAGTGTTTCACAAAGACTAAGATTGACTGTAAGTTGGACTTTCCTATAGAATACCAAAGCTGTTACATAAAAATCTATTTTTTGGAATTCTCAATTTTTTCTTCATTTTTCCGAAAGAGCATGAAAAACAATGTCCAAATCTCGAAAACCAATTGAATATGTTAAGTATTGGCTGAGATATGACCATCTGAAAAAAAAGATTTCCTATAGGAACTCAGTGTTATATTGCTCTGGCTCATAATGTTATGTTACCACAACTAAAATCAAAACCATCGTACCAAGGGCAGACTGGCGTGGAGTCTCCTCGGCTCCGTTCTAACTTGATAATGGCGACGGTTTTGATGATGATGATGATCCCTGGCTGTGTTAATACTCCCCGAAGCATTATAAAAACAATCTCCATCACCATCAATCATCGTCATCACTACCACAACAAAATTCCCCATCATTCCCAAGCAAGAGAAAGAGAAGCTAAAATTGAAACCATCGTACCAAGGGTGGAGTAACGTGCAGTCTCCTCGACTCCGTTCTAAGATGATAATGGTGATGGTTTTGATGATGATGATGATCTCTGGCCTTGTTACTCTCAGAAGCATTTTCAAAACCATCCTCATCACCATCAACATTATCATCCTCATCATCACCACAACAAAATTCCTTATCATTCCCACCACCATTATCATCATCATCCTCATCATCATTACCTTGCATGACATTATCATCAACATCAATAGCATCATCATTATCAAAACCAGCCCCAGCACCATCACCATTATAATCTTCATCACTACCACAACAAACTTCCTCTTCCTTCCCAACCTCTTGTCTAGAAAGAGAGAACCTAAAATCTAACTCATCGTACCAATGGTGGACTGGTATGCAGCCTCCTCGCCTCTGGTCTTCTGTCTCTGGCTGTGTTACTCCCTGAAGCAGACTTGGTCCTCATTGCATGAGGAGGCACTGACATAGCTCTTCTTCCCGCAGACAGGGGCAGCTCAAATGCACCGCCACCACCAGTCTAGGGAAAAAGAAGAAGCATGGTTTCATTTTCTTTATTGTCACTATGGGATTAATGCACTGGGATCTGCTGCTGACAGTAACATAGAGGTATTAAATATAATAAGACACATTCAAGAATATGTTGTTGGAAACAAAAGAATTGGGAATGCAAGCAATTGAAATTAGGATCAAGTAGTACAATTTTCTGCCCCTTTTTGTTTTTCATTCTATTTATTTTCAATACAAATTTATTTTCTCACTACTTTTTTCTTGTTTTTTTTTGGTGCAAGAAAAATAAATAAGAGTTGACAAATGCAAGTACTGTTAGGGTTTTTAGGTTTCACTGAGCTTTGTGTTATACGATATAGAAATGTGAAGCTATTGACTTTACATCATCATAATGAAAATATGCTCCATTCAGGTAGTGTGTTATTAATAACATGTTTGAAGAAAGAGAGCATACCCCATGGCCTAGCTGCGACTGCTGCTCGGTGATCTTGGTCTGCTGCTCAACAAGAGCGCCCTCTAGACGACGTATGTTATCTAGCGCCCTCTCCAGTTCATTGGAGCAACGGTCTCTTTCTGATTCCTGCAAATTGCATAGATTACAGAAAAGTTTGATTAACATTAAGAACACATGCAGAAATCACTGTGTCACATATATAAGTCGAGTTCTGGTCATGCGATCGTATTGTGAAAGAAACAGTGTGGAATCGATCAGAAAAAGATGATCATGTACCATATAAGCATTGATGGGTAATGCAAGGTTTGGGAATCATCAAAATGATAAGAAATTTGGCCCAGTTTGGTAATAGTAACAAGCACTGCACACAGAAAGATGTATATGGGACTACACAAACATGTGGCATAAAATGCGGTCCTCATTTTTAAGATGTTACATGTCATATTTTGAATATTAAGGCATTTGAAGAGCCAGGCTTTTTCAGGGAACATTTTTTCTTTGAAGTTCTTCCACACTTGCATAATACAATGATAACGCTCACAAATTATTATTCACCCTCTTCCCAGATCTCAAACTTCTCTTTAAAGAGAAAAGAGAAATACGTTGACACAAAATACCCCAAAGGGTGAAATTGTAGTAAAATTTTGAGTCAATTCCCAAAGTCCTTGTTTCCATGGAGTTGAGAAAGATTTAGTGAAATCAATGACGGCATGGTGGAGATAGAAATGATTTTCAACTGGGACCTGTTTCACAAAGCCTTTTTTCAAAGACAAATGACAAAAGTCAGTGACAAATCTGCTGATAACTAATCACAAGCAAGGATTTCACTAGCTTATATTACAACAACGGTCATTTGTCACTAATGACATGTTTTGTGAAACAACCCCCTGGTCTCCTTGAAGCGTTTTTATTATGGTTGAAGTAGCCCCCGTACTACTTGGTGGAGCAAATTTTGTAGCACTTTTTAACTGAGAAAAGGTGCTATACCAAAATAAAATTCAGTGTAGAGGATTGGATTGTTTTTTTTTCATTTTGTGCACACAATAATAATAATAATAATATCAACAACAACAATAACAATATTTACCCAGGGTAGCCTCATCACTACTTATACTGTTCTCCCTGAGGGCCCTGCAATTATATAATTACCCTGGCATTATGCTCATTATAATCTCGATACATGCACATATAATTAACCCTTTTTTTTTTCTTCACTCACCGTATCTTGGAGTCTGGCAAGAAGATCTTCATTCTCTCGTCTCTTGTCTGCAAATATCTGTTCATCACTCGCAAGATCACCCAAAGCCTAAAACAAACAAGAATAATAAAAACATATTTCATTCTTGTAATTACAGTCAAACCTGCTTTAGTGACCACCTCTCTACAAAGACCACATTTTTTGTTTCCCTTGAAAATAGTTTCTCAATAAAACATGTACTAAAGGAACCTGTCTGCCAAGGCCACTTTTTGTGTTTCCCGTGGGTGGTCGCTATAGACAGGTTGAACTGTATATCTAAATGTTGTTATGCTAAGAACTGTTTCTTCTAGAATGAATAATTATTTGGGCTCTCAGTTTCAAGAACATGTCATAAAAACAAGTTCTCTGACATCCCACTGAAACATGTGTTAATTACAATACACATGTCAGTGATGTTGTTCTTATAAAGGTTTTGTGAAATACTGACCAGGTGATTGGGCTGGATCACTAGTAAAAATCCTTGTTTAAACATACCGGATGGGGTCAGAGGGCATGGTTGACCTCTATGACACATAACAAGCTCAGGGAAGTGTTTCTCAAAGACTAAGATCGACTTTAAGTTGGACTTCACTATGGCAGGCCATTCATGCCACTGGTTGCTCTCACCATTGGCCTCTCAATTGTGATCTTTACATAATATTTATTTTCTTCAATAATGAACGAAAAAGAGGTAAATTATGTAGATTTGTGACCACGATTTGTACGTCCCTTGAGAAATCAATGCCAGGAATGGTTAGAGGAACTAGTGGCACGGACAGCCTGCCATAGTTAAGTTTAACTTAATGTTAATCTTAGTCTTTGTGGAACACTCCCCTGATAGTGCATACGAGTCACTGCATACAATATACCTTTCATACACTAGACCATAGCATCATACACAGACCTCTCACCTGCTTAAGCTTACTCTCCAGCTCCAAAGTCTTCTCTTGCCCTTCCACCGGTCCGTATAGGGCGGGGTCAAGGGGCGTGGCTGACCTGACCGCATCTTTCATCTCACTGGCTAAGTCCATCCAGTTATTGACCGCTGTCCGTTGAGCCTTGGTCAGACGATCGCTGTCCTGGAAGCCGGTGAAGATCTTGGACGCTTCGTCGGTGCAAACGCGGAAGTGAGACAGTTCATTTCTTAATCTGAATTTTTTTTGATAAACGATGAAAGAACGTACATTAAAGATATAGACCAGTTCTGGTCATGCGATTGCATTGTGAAAGAAATGTTGTGGAATTGATCAGAAAAGGTTGATCATCTAGCATATTAGTATTGGTGTTCTGCAAGGTCCTGGAATCATCAAAATGATAAGAAATTTGGCCCAGTCTTGGTAAAGTTACAAGCACTGTACACAGAAAGATGTATATGGGACTACGCGATATCCATCCAGGCCAGATCAATATGACTATTTACCAAATATTCAATTAGAAGGTGGTTTCTCAGTAAAATTTGTATCATTATGTATTAGTTATGAGAGCTCCCATTTCATTTTTTGAGAGGGGAGCCTTTCTAAAACTGGTCTATACCTTTAAAAACAGTAATAAAAGGGAAGCTAACAATTCCTCACATCCATACAACAGACAATTAGTTTGAAGATCACCACAGTATTGGTCCCTAATTCATCCACTTCTTGACCAGAATGGTCTTGGGGTGTAGTTGCTTTCTGAATAGAAGTAGGTGTTGCAGATTCAAATCCCTGGCGGTTCAAAACTTATTTCATTTATTATCTTTTCATCTCTCTTTTTAGTTTTCATTTTACATTCTTACTCTAACCAAATTTCTGTTACTTGATCTTACCTTGCGATCTGCTCTTCTAGATCCTGCACTCGTAATGTATCCGGTCCCTGTTATGAGTAATGAAAAACATCAGTTAGAACAAAGGGCATCGAAGCATTTTGAATTTGAATGAATGGTGGTGGTTACTTTTCCTGACTGCCAAGAAAGCATAAATGCTTGTAATAATAATAAATAATAATAATAAAAACGTTACTTATATTAAAAGCGCTTACCACCAAAGTCTCTAAGCGCTATACACACAAAATAGACTGATATACAATTACATCTTATACAAAACTAAAAATGCAAATGAACATACAAATTGCAATACATATGGAATACACGTCAAAGTGATCAGAGTTAATTAATCATCGAACGCAATTTTGAATAAATGTGTCTTGAGACTAGTTTTGAATAGGTTAACAGTTTGACAGTTTTTTACATTTAAAGGTAATCTGTTCCAAAGTTCAGCAGAAGCTTTGCGAAAGGAGCGATTACCATAAGAAAGAGTTGACACAGAAGTAGATACGAGGTTTAATTGTGAAGATGACCGTAAACTGCGTGAGGGTTTGTATTCCTCGATTAATTCTTGCAGATAAATTGGTGCCAATTCATGAATGCATTTATAAGTTAAAACTAAGATTTTGTACATAATGCGGTACGTCACCGGCAACCAATGCAATTCGCGAAGTACTGGGGTGATGTGTTCACAAGAACGCGTGCGTGTTACAAGCCTGGCAGCAGAGTTTTGGATTCTCTGGAGTCTTACAATGTGCGAGTCCGGAAGGCCATAAAGAAGGCTATTGCATTGATCAAGACGGCATGTAATAAATGCATGTATAAGCGTTTCGGTAGATTTTTGATCGAGAAAATTTCTAATACGACCTATCTTGTACAAGGCATATGAAGCTGAGCGACAAATATTTTTTATATAATCATCCATCCTAAGATCATTTTCAAAGATGACACCAAAGTTACGTGCACTTTTGACAGGTTGTATCGGAACATTAGCAATTTCGACAGATGGTAAATGGGAGGACTTTCTGAATCGAGATGTTACATGTATAACCTCAGTTTTATCCTCATTTAACTTCAAATCATTAGCAGTGTTAGTAAGCAACCAGACGGCCGGCGGTTTTAGGTCCTCTCTGAGGAACCTGGTAATGAAGATTAATGCCTTACCAAAGATCACTAAGCGCAACGCCTTGGTTTCGAGCCCGGGTTACCGGATTACGAGAACACTGCTCGACCAACCGAGCTATTGCGCCTCCTCCTTCATTCAGTGGTGTAATTTTTAAAGATAGTATTAAGTTTCCATGTGCAGTAGTTCATAATTCAGTATGGCAAAAAATATTGGTAAGATATAGTTCTACTTGTGGGTACAGTGCAAAAACGTAACAATAACGATTAACGATTGAATACAACAATGGATACACTTCTCTACATATAAATATACTTTGACAGGCATATTTAAAATGTCAATCTAATTACCACTTCAGTATTAGCCGTAGTAAGTCTATGTCTCTGTAGTTCATCTCTCAATGCTTGAATCTCTGTTTGCATCTCAGCTATACGGGTGGCCTGCTTGTCTTTGTTCACGATTGGTTTGTTCTTGATGTTGCGTGCCTGTATGATAGGGGAAGAAAAGGTATATATTCGAAGGAAAACTTGGGTTCTAAATATTGGCTGAATTTTTTTTGGGGGGGAAATATATAATATCTTATGAATTAGTGAAGAAAGATTCAGATAGCATCCAAACAATATATATTAAGTACTTAACCAAGTTTTAAATGTGCTTGATTTCCAGTAAATATATGTTTGTTAGCTGACTTTTTAATGGCCATCTTATCCATTGGTGTGATAAAAACTAAATATTAAAATAACATGTAACCTTGTTTCTGGTCAGTTTTTTTTTCTTAAATACCTTGAAGGACATATTTGATATTCTGCAGCCTGTATAAGGAAGTTTGTCAATGCTCTTATTACTTTAAACATGAAATTTGTTTCCCTACAATGATACACTTTTAGTTACAAGGACATATTACTTCTATTTGATCCTCAACGTTTGCGTATTTCAAGGAATTCAAGGTCTCATATACATTAACGGTGAACATATCAACAGTTTTTAGTCACAATGTTTCTCACCTCAAAAAATTCTATCACAAACAAATCATGGACGTTTAACACCAGAAAAGAATCTGGTTTTACAAAAGTCAAACTGAACAAACCACAACTGGCCTTAAAAAGTCAGGACACATTAAATGTTATGTATTACACCTACTCACCCTGTTTGCATATTTCAAGGAATTCAGGGTCTCATCAAAGTTGACTGCAGAAGGACTGATGCAGGTGATCATGCACGTCTTAGCGTTCCCACCCAGTGAGTCTTTCAGCAGGCGCGTGATCTTAGAATCACGGTACGGAATGTGCGTCGCTTTCCTCTTCGGGTCGCTGAGGGCGCTTATCACGTTGCCTAGCGACAGCAGACCGCTGTTGATGTACACAGATTCTGATGGAAGAAAAGAATGCAAGAGAAAAAAAATTCTGAATAAGAATAAAGTTAATGCTAAATATATTATTCATTGCGGATGAAGTATCAAAAATAATATATTGCTAGTGATATTCGATTAAATCCCTTGTTGACCATACATTGCGAGACAAACAAATACCACTAGCGATAGAATGTAGTTGTAAAATCAAAATTTCCCATTTTTTAGATCTACTAGGAATGTCATGTTTATCAAAGATAAATCTTTATGGTTCAGTTGGTGAAAAATAATAAATGCATATCAATAATGTTGCAAGTACATCATGATAGAAGTTTCCCTAGCAAACCACAAAAGAGTTTCATGCAATTTCACCACATTCTAAAGAATGTGCATGGAACTTTAGCACAACATTTAAAATTGTATCCAAATTTCCACTACCTGTATATTTGAAGTTTAACCATCTTTCAATCCCAAGCCGTAGAGTTGTTTAAGGAAAGTATTTCTTAGTTAATATTAATTTATAGGGCAGTTTTGTTAAAAGTACCAGTAAGTTGCTAATTATCTGTAATTGTTTAAAATATTTAAATGAGGTATTATTATTGCTGTATGTTTACTTTACGTTGTACATTTTTTTTGTACAGCGCTGTATAAATGTAATTCATTACTATAATTTTTATTTTCAATGGATCTTTCAATGGATAGAAACACATCTAGCATCTTGAAAACGAATGGTGTGTTCTGACCTTTGAACCTCTCTCCTGCATTGCCGGTCCGATGAGCCCTCTCTGACCCGGCCAGATCAACAAAGTGAAACTTAGCGGACATGAAGTGATAGTCCTGACCATCATCGTCCTCCTCTGAGAGCTCATCCTCTCCGCGGGGCGAGATGACAGGGGACGATGAGGGAGAGTTAGCGCTGGCTTTCCATCGTTGGTCTGAATGTACCCAGGTAAAACAATAGAGAATGATAGAGTTATTATGGGATATTTTACACAATGAATGGGCGTGTTCAGTAGGAATAAAAGACACTGGCTTTCCATCTCTGGTCTGAATGTACCCATGTCAAAGAATAGACAATGTTAGAGTTATTATGGGATGTTTTACACAATGAATGGGCTTGTTCAGTAGGAATAAAAGACACTGGCTCTCCATCACTGGTCTGAATGACCCCATGAAAAACAATAGAGAATGATCAAGTTATCATGGGACATTTCACACAATGAAGGGGCTTGTTCAGTAGGAATAAAAGACACTGGCTTTCCATCGTTGGTCTGAATGCACCCAGGTCAAACAATAGAGAATGATAGAGTTATTATGGGATATTTTACACAATAAATAGGCTTGTTCAGTAGGAATAAAAGACACTGGCTTTCCATTGTTGATCTGAATGACCCCATGAAAAACAATAGAGAATGATCAAGTTATCATGGGACATTTCACACAATGAAGGGGCTTGTTCAGTTGGAAAAATAAACCAGAAGTTTGAATGAACCATTAAACCCAAACTGGTCAAGATGCAATGCTATTGACAGGAATAGATGTTATTTGATATAAACAATGACAATTTTCATGTCTGTCCATGACTTGTCTAAACTCACCATTAAGAAAAGTAATGATAAAATGTGATTGACTGGAATGGATTGGAATGCTTCGATCATCATATTCAGTTCTAAGATCATTACAATTCAGTCAAAAACGTGTGGAAGCTTCGTTTGAACTCACCCATGAGAAAGTAAAGATTAAATATGATCAGTTGGAATGCTTGTTCATATTCAGTACAGAAATCATTACAATTCAGTCAGAAACGTATTGGAGCTTTGTCTGAACTTATCCGTAAGAATAGTAAAGATGGAATGTGATTGACTGGAAAGTTTGTTCATAGTCAGTATTAAAATCATAAAAGTTCAGTACAAAACGTATGGAAGCTCTGTTAAAACTCACCCATGAGAATGGTAAAGATAAAACATTGAATGTGATCGACTGGAATGCTTGTTCATATTCAGAACTAAAATCATTATAATTCAGTACACTCCCCAGGGAGTGGAGAATGTGCAAACAGTGTGGGTAAGCCTGAATCTGATGACCGGGGTATTAATATATACTGCGCCTAGAAACAAAGTATTAGGTGCATTATAAATGTGATCTATCATTATTATTATTATAACCACCACTATCTATCTATTATAAATCATTATAATTCAGACCAAAACGTATTGGAGCTTTGCTTGCACTCACCCATAAGAATAGTAAAGATGGAATGTGATCGGCTGGAATGCTCGTTCATGTTGGTAGCTCCTGTGTGTCTGTGGGTGGAGCCTATCTCTAAGCAACGCAGGACATCATCCATACAGCTACAGGGTATCTCAGACGTGCCAAGGATAACTGCAAGAAAATGTAAACAGTGTCACAATCTGCAGATGATTAAACCATCCATACAGCTACAGGGGATCTCAGAGGTCCCAAGGATTACTGCAAGAAAAAGTAAACAGTGTCACAATATCCAGTTGACTAAACCACAAGGTTACCACAAGGTTGCTTGATTGCTAGGTGCCTTGTCTGTTCCCAGGCATTGGTGATCAAGGAGGTGCTATAGCTCAGTTTGGTAGAGCAGTGGTCTCATAATCCGGCGACCCGGGTTCGAAACCAAGGCACGGTTTAAAAAGAAGAACCCACTTGAGTAATTATTATTGATATATGACATTTTTCAACACAAAATTTGCATTTACATTTCTGAAACTAGAGAAGTAAAATAATACAACAATATAAACTGCAACAACATAGATTACTATGCACAATACATTATATATGAAGGGTAACACACTCAAAAATATTTGTGGTCACTGTCTTTTCTCTCTCTCTCTCTCACCCCTTCTTTCTAATTGACTTTCCCCCTTTATATCTACATGTAAGTGTTGCTTTTCTCCTCTCTCCTTTCCGCTTTTTTTTCTGTTGCTTCATCCACCTTTATCTCCACCCCCCCCCCCCCCCATTAGCCCCTTCCCCCTCTTTTTTCTTCTCTCTCTCTCTCTCCCTCTTCTTTCTTTCTACCGTATCTATTTCTCTCTCTCAGTCTCTGCTGTCTGTCTTTCTGTCTGTATGTCTCTGTCTATCTCTCACTCTCTCTCTGTCTCCATTTTTCTCTTTCTCTGTCTCACTCTCTCTCTCTCTTACCTGTATTTCCCTGATCGTCTTCTCTGATGTGCATATCTTTACTGCTAGTCTCCATGTCCAGCAGGTCCCGTAGATCTTCTTTATAAACCTCTATGTAGGACACATGGATTGTGAAATCTCGATTGTGGTTGTTCTGTAGCGGAAAGAAAAAGAAAAACAAGTGCCAAAAATAGTTATTCTAATGATCATCCCTAGATATATTGAGACAAAATCCAAAAATAGCATTACATGAATTGAAGAGGTGAAAAAAACATGTGATTTTGTAGAACTCCTCATCAGTGTTATAGCTAGAGACTTTTCAGTGGTGGGCGCAACTTCACCGACGCCATTTAAATCCTAAATCCTGACCTTGCAACATCGCGATCGCGAGCTATAAACACGAATATACATGCGTACTAGGCGCTGATCAAAACAAATTTGGCTCTTACAATAAATACAAAATTAATTCTTGTTTAAAGCTTATCTGCCGTCGTTTACTGGAGGAATTAGACCGCTCTGTAAGGTCACTGGACAGGTGCTTATCTCATCAACTCAGCTCTCAGTTAACATAAGAAAAAGAGGATCATGGGGGACCAATGGTCACCGATTAGGCATTGTTTGTTATATAGAGGGCGCAAGTAGCTACCGGTAGTGCAGTGGGCCTTTAAGATATGATCTATTGCTAAAAAAATAATACATTCTTCTATTTCTGAATTATTGTAATTACACCAACAAAGACAACGTCTGCAGTTGGAGTTACGACCTTCTCACCTGAATGTTCTCAAAGATGTGACCTATTGCCCTGGGTATAATGCCTTGCTCATTCTCAGGAATGTTGATTACATCAGCTCCACCAATCGTAAAGGTTTTACCAGATCCCTGTCAGGAGAAGAAAAAATAAATAAAAAGATATTAATATCATCGTCAGGAAGCTTGTAGAAAAGTTCTTGTGAGCCATCACAAGATGTCGTGGTCGAGTGGATATGTCACCGGACTGTGGATCACAAGGTTATGACCTTCTTACCCAAATCTTGATAACGATTTGACCTAGTGCTCAAAAGAGATATACCTTTCTCTATTTCTAAATTATTGTAATTACAATATTGTGGTTCAAGTCCCGCCGCGGCACTAATGTCCTTTGGTAAGACATTGATCTGCATTTGCCACTCTCCACCTAAGTGGTAAATGGGAACCTGGTAGGATGCGAAAGCTGATGTGGTTAGATTAGCAAGTGTACACTTGTAAAAACAACGTCCGACTGGAATGCTCCCCAGGGAGTGCATACGTGTTTCTGTTTACATCATTCTCTCTTTAACTAGTACTCTATAATTTGTATTGTGCCCTTTTCCACTGTATATAAAGCACTTCGATATATCATTACTAGGTTTAAATGGCTTGGAGTTGAAATAAAAAGTTTTATGAAACAGTAACGCTCTGAGTTAAATATTTGCATAACTTTCCAGATTCAATCCAGGCAACCAAAATTAAATATGATGAGAAATTTCGACCTTGATCGGGCATGCATAGGACAAAATGTAATTTTAATCCTGTAAACAAAAATGGAAATATTCATACTGTTTATAAGATGATGACGTGGATCTTAATCAAATGATTGGTTGAGAGCGTACACGTGTCCGGGCATTTATTTTGCCTAACACGTAATTTGGATAATGACCGGTCATTCTCCTATACTAATGACCGGTCATTAGTAAAATCATGTTATAAAACAACATTTTATAAAACAAGTCAAACATAATCTTTTAAAACAAATAATACACATCATTTTGTTCGGGCATTAGTAAAATTACCCACACTCGGTACCTTCAAAATACAAATGTAGTCCAAACACCCTCAGCTATCGCCTCAGACGTGTTAGACTGTTCCAAAGGTACAAGTACCTTGTGTGGGTAATTCTTACTAATGCCCTCACTGCTGTGTATTATACTAATACATACCGTTTGACCATAAGCAAACACTGTTGCGTTGTAACCCTCAAAGAAACTGGTGATGAGGTTGTCAACACAAGTTTGGTAGATTGCTTCCTGTGAAACAAAACAAAAGAAACATGTAAACAAAAAGACATTCCATGTGATTCTTCAAAATACATGTACATTTTTTTGTTGAGTTAAATTTATCTGCAAGATAATCTCACACTTTATCTGCAAGAAGTTTGAATACCTCAACTATTGACTATCAAGGGACTTTGGCCTTTTTACACATTACACATTCATATATTTTCTTTGGAACTTGCAAACCTGTACCTGTATTTCACATCTTTAAGAAAAGAAAAGTATCTTTATCTTTTTATTCAGTTTCAATGTTATGGGGCGGTCACACATAGGGGAAGCACAGTAATTTTTGCCAGTGCGTTGTTGTTCGCTAGCTGGCTAGGTGTGCGTCATCATTCATTACTCGCTTGTCGAGTGCGCTGGACCAACGATATGCATTCGCCGTCATTCGCTGTCTGCGTCAGGATTTCTTGTGCATGCACAAAAATGTGCGTGGAGCTCGACGGATGAAATGTACACGCCAAAAGGATACCAGATACATGCAGAGCTAGGAACACGCTATGCATTCTGTGTTAGCTCGCTAGCTTCTCCCAAATCCTGGCAAAAGTTGGGTGCACGACCTTTTCCAATTTTCAATGCGCGGACCGTTTGTGTCTATGTGTGACCAGGCCAATACCAACTAACTAAATTTTAAGAAAAGACCTAAACATGTCTTTCATTCACAGAACCAAGACACAAGTAAATAATTGCAGATATCTAGTGACACTCATTGAGTCATGTGACTTTACCTGAGATGTCTTTGATGACATGACATGGTCAAAGGTGAACGCCCTGTCCTTGCCGACTACAATCTGGTTTGCCTTTGAGTTGACCTTCACACACAGCTCATGGTGATGAAGACGTTCCTGAGCCAACAGAGGGCGCACCTAGAAGAAAGGAAAACAATGTAGGTTTTCTAGGAATATTAATTTGTCTGGGGGGGGGGGGGGGTGGGGAGGGGTGCTAAAATGAAATGTATCTCTACATAATACATGTTCATCTTATTCTTTACACTCTCTGTAGATCTGTGAATTCGTCGCTGTTTTCACGAAGTGACGGTAGTGAAAAAAAATTGCATTCACTTTGCGTTACGATTTTCCTCGCTACCGTCACTTCGTGAAAACAAGGACGAATTGTGCATTATTTAAGACACAACATTTTGGAAAATTAAGCACACTAGTTTCTTCTTCTTTTTCTTCTTCTTGTCCTCCTTCATCTTCTTCTTTTTCTTTTCACTGATCATTTGTTTATCTTTCTGTTATATTCTCTTTGGAGCTAATATCAGACACCTATTTAAGCATGAATACATGTTAAACATTGGTGTAAAACCTCAAAACTGCAGATAAGGAAATGTAGAGAAACATGACAAAATATTGGAGTACTTCATTTCCTTCAAATTACAAGTTGTGTACATCTAACAAATTTTTTCGAAATAATAATAAAAATAACAAGGGAAACGCTCCCGGCGGTCTCGCCTGCATTATGCAATTCGATATGATGAAAAATTGAGGTTGGAACATTATTTATAGGCAGGGTGGCCCATTAGCAGGCCCCAAAAAATGATATCCTCTGAATATAATCAGCATTTTGTAGTGAATATTGACCAAGAATCATCAGAAGAATATTTACTATTAATTGTACCAGCATCGATTACTTGAATGAAATATGAACAATTTTTTTTTTTTTAAATGATTTATTAATTCAATTAAGTTGTGAAAACATATAATAATAAGTTATTTGACCTTAAATTCTACCCACATGATTGGGGATACTTCACAACCCTATAGTTCAAGTTTCATTGACTAAGAACTTAATACTTTCAAAATTATATCAAAAATTCAAAACCTTAACCTTAGGTTAAGTTTTTTATGTTGACGCCGTCGCCGGAAAAGCGGCGCCTATGTCTCGCTTTTTGCTACGCAGGCGAGACAATAAACCACTCCTTTTAAAGGACTTTCTATCAAAGTCTCTTAGCCACGCTATTCCATTAAAACTGCACAATTGATGCATGTATATAACAACACACAAAATTTCCAGTAGGTTCCTGGTATAAACTTCTTCCACTGGTGTAAATATACAAGCACAAAGATCAAAGAAAGACACTTAAAGCCCATCTGTACTAGTTTGGCTCCGAGGGATTAGACCACCCAGAGAGGTCACTGACAGGTGGCTATCTCATTAACTCAGCTCTCAATTAACATACGAAAAAGAGGATCATGGGGGACCAATGGTCACTGATTATTTCTAGGCATTGTGTTCTATATAGAGGGAGCAAGTAGCTACAAGTAGTACAGTGGGCCTTTAAATTTACAAAAAATGAGAAAGCATCCTCAACATAGTTGAGGACTCTCGACTTGAGAACCTACCCTGACAGCTACTCTGACTGGACACTCCTGCATCTTGTTTTAATCCTCAATGCTCATCTGTATCTGGACCTGAAAAATCAAACGAAAAACTTTTAATTTAAAGATAAAGACGAGTGCTGGTCATCCAATTGCATTGTGAAAGAAAAGGTGTGGAATGGATCAGAACAAGTTGATCATGTAGCATGTAAGTATTGGTGTGTACTGCAAAGTTTTGGAGTCATCAAAATCATACAAAATTTGGCCCAGTCTTGGTAAAGTAACAAGCACTGTACACAGAAAGATGTATATGGGACTATACACAAATGGTGTCGGGGCTACCAATCTTGATTTCCTAATCTTTCTATGCTCTTTACTCAGCCAGTATGTACATTTTCTACCAAAATCGTTAGCAAATGACATTTATTTGTAATCTTGAACATTCAGTGTAAGTTTTGTTTGATTCTGTGAGAATTAATTTTCTTTTTTTTAACCAGAAGTCACCTTTATCTTTGAATTTTATACAGTCCTTATACCTTGAATATCTTGAATACCAAAGCTTCTGGAAGAAAGCCGTCTCCAGCTGCCAATTTTTTTTTTAGAGTAATCTGGGAATTGTTTAGCAAGACCGTCATAAAGTACATTAGACCAAATTTTCCGTCTCTTTCGTTCGATAGCCTCTTATTGGGGTAGGGTCGGCGGGCTCTCTCTTTAGAGACGGAAACCGTCTATACACATTCCCCTGATAACGCCACGGCCATTTCAAGTCGTAGGGTTATGCCCCCAAAATCCCCCAAAATGTCATTTTACCTCATGCATTGATTATTTAAAATTAGGAGAAGGTTATACTACCTCGGTTCCACTTACCAACTTGACTGAAATAATCCGTTTAATGGTCCCTTTTAAGGAAATTATGGGTCAAAATCGACATCATGTTGAAAATCTTGCAAGGCGTGTTAAACTCTCGCTGCCGGAGTTATCTAAATCAATCTCATCCCTTCTAGTCTACGCCGAAGGCAAAATGATTATGAAGGAAAAACTGTGCGCCATCTACACGTTCGTAATGGCGTTATCAGGGGAATGTGTATAGACGGTTTCCGTCTCTAAAGAGAGAGCCGGCCGACCCTACCCCAATAAGAGGCTAACGAACGAAAGAGACGGAAAATTCGGTCTAAAAGTACATGTACACTGATTCTGAGACAGACATCTCACAGAGCTGCCAACCTCCAGAACAGAAAATCAGTAATCACAAGGCTCAAAATCAGTAATTTGGGGTATAAATCAGTAATTTCTTATGCGGCGCTATGAATCTAAAATAACGGCACGCCAACACTGCGTGGACGCATGATTATCTGAAATTTTTGGTGATTTTACTCACACATAGATGTTAAATATTGAATTTCAGGTCATCACAACACAGTTTATCATGAAAAATGGCTTCTATTCACAGCACTCGCTACGATAAATCATATTTAATTTATTTAAACAAAAAAAATAAAAAATAAATAAAAATCCGTAATTTGAGACAACATTCCGTAATGGTCGTTAATTTCCGTACCAATTACGGGAAATCCGTACTAGTTGGCAGCTCTGATCTCATTTAAATTGTGTTCTTTTTAATACACACATTAACAATTTCAAATTTTAATCCAATAGACCAGCTCGTAGTTAGCACATGGTCATATGACCCCTAATATCCATATAAACATAGATAAATCCAACTTTGTACCTTTTGGAATAATCACAGCTAAAGACATGGAGGTGATTCTTTGTTTGCCCTCTTGAAAAGAGTACTTCCACCTGTTAGAATGCATCACAGGTGCATGCATGAATATTGATTACATAACTTTCGTGAGCATGTATCCTGTATTAGTCTCAGTGGGTTTTACAATTTTGTTTAAGTGACCTTTAATTTATCTGCGCATATCCGCGCATGCTCAGACGGTATCTATGAACTGCAACTGGTACATGTATATTAAGTTTGAACTAGTGCTGTAGCCGAACCGCCGAACCGAACGGAAGTTCGCCGAACATGGCACTTCCGAACCGAACCGAACACAAAGGCCTGGTTCGGATGTTCGGCAGAAAAATGAAAACGTTTTTGCACGCTAATAAACTTGTCATTTTGTACCTAATTTTCATGTCATGATTGCTCATTTTATATTTACTTTTTTCCCATTTTCCGCCTTTGTGATTTATGCCTATCCAGTGGTGGGCGCGACTCCACTGGCGCCATTTAAATCCCAAATCCTGACCACGCTACGTCGCGATCGCAAGCCATAAACAAGAATACATGTGCGTGATCAAATTAAAACAAGTTCAGCTCAAACCCATTCACCAAAAAAAATAAAAATATTTTAATTGTAACAATATCGGACAAATTTTACAATATAAATAATGAAATAAATATATATCATAGTATGGTATTTATTTATTCAGGAAAAATAGGGATTTTATATTTTTCCTATTGAAAATAAAAACTTACAAAAAACAGTTATTGACGAGCCTGCATGAGTCTCTATTCAAGATGGCAGCTTTCATGACTCTAACATTAGACAACAACCGTCTCGGAAAATCTCTAAAAAATATCATTTATTGACAAATTGAAAACATGATTCTTTTAAAATTGAAAATAAAACATGATTCAAGACGGAAATACGAATGTAAGTAGTATTTTTCTTCACAAATAATTATGTTTAGAGCAGTTTTTAATATGAGATTCGTGCTGGTCGGAAGCAGTGTGCAGAAGTCCTCCGTGCTGGTCGGGCCCGGCAGGCGGGCCGGCCCGCCCAGTGCCGACCGCCGTGGCTATAACGCTGCTTGCTATTAATTATTACCGAACCCCGAACCGAACCAAGTTCGGGTGAGAAATTGCCGAACTCTGCCGAACCGAACCGAACACGAACATAGCGTCTGACTTACAGCACTAGTTTGAACCATACTTGAGACGGGATGCAACAGTAAAGAGGGACAAATAAGCTAAGCTTCCAATGTAATGGGACTCAATTAAAAAATGTTCTAGACGCAAAAAAACACTCTCTCTCGAACGATAACGTTCTTATTGGTCATCTATATATCCCTCTTGAGAATCAGAACCAGTCTCTACACCTAAGTATACCCAAGTAAGTGTAAGTAAGTATGAAGGGGTGACCAAAGTTCGCGGACATTTTAGAACATATTACAAAATGTGATATTCGAACTACGATTTCTCATATTCTACACAAATTTATTGATTTCAATTATTACCAAAGGGACGGCGAAGTTTTTAACTACAGATTAGTTCAACTAGAAAATTTTATCGTCGAAGGATTTCGGAGATATCGCGATCTAAAAATTTGATGTCCGATCGTTCGTGCGCGCTGCATCTAAAAAAGTCATAAAAACAACGAGACCTAACTTCACGCACGGGGGTTTACAGTTGATTTATCAAAAAGTGTGATCCATCAAAAATAAGGTAATATCATAATTTGCAAGGCAAGATATCATACAATCAGTTAGTACCACTGTTTACTTACAATTTTGAGGAAATCTGCTCTCAAATTGAAGATTTTCAGACCCTTATCGGTAAGTTGATCATTTTTCGGAACGGACGCAAAATATTGCAAAATTTGCCGATCTTTTGTCAATATTTTCACAATTTCGTACCCAATTCCAAAGAAAATTTCCCTTCAGGGTAATTTTATGTTCCTCTTTCCATTGGTGATATCAGATTTTCGTAATCTTACTGATTTTTTGAGATAGCGAACTTAGGTCACGCGCGAACTTTGGTCACACCACCATAAGTAAATTTGGGTGTCTGTTAGTGTTAACCGAGTGAAACCTACAACTGTTTTGTGAAGCGATACCCTGGATTTAGTCTCAATAATTATAACCTTTTTTTAAAATGAACTTATGAAATCTCCAATGATAGCAGTAACCATGGAAGAATCCTGGATTGGTGTACAGGCTTAGACCTACAACATTGTGTATTAAAGTAAAGTAAAGTAAAGTAAAGTAAGTAAGTAGAAGTACTAGTATGATCAAAGTCATGTCGATGGGACAATGAAAGAAAAAATATTCATTTTTCATCCAGGTTTTATTAGGGAGTTAGATCTAGGCTACTGAAAATTAAAAAATAATGACTGCAAAAAACTGATAGAAAGTTCATAATTCAACAATGTAACATAAACTCCTTTCTCATATTCTACTTTAATCAATACAAATCACTAAAAGTCTAAGCTAGGGTTTGCAATGCATGTCAGTGATACATTACATGTCATGCCATCCAGCGGCTAGCGGCGCTCTCCGAAACAGGCCAGAGGTAGGGCTAGGGAAGCGGCCGGGGCCGGGGCAGCGCGCGGTGAAACCAGCCGAAAAATCTTACAGAGATAAACATCGGATCTCACACAAACACACCAACAGAACTCTAATATTTACGAATTTCATACCACCAAATCCGACTAAACGTGAACCAAATTCACATGAAGTATATGATCACACATCACATACCATTTATCATCGAGGAATGCCACCATAAAATGGATAAAAATAGTGTTTACTTACGTGATTCATCCTCCGTAAATTCTTTGTATGCATATTTTTACAGTTGAACGAACGAATCCCAGACAACTCGCCACAAAGACAACCCGCCCCAAGACAACCCGCCACAATACCCTGGACATCCCGCCACAATATCCTGGACAACCCGCCACAATACCCTGGACAACTCGCCACAGCCTTTTCGGACAACTCGCCACACTTTTTCCCATCATGATTTCTAGATCTAAAATGAAATGAAATTGTCATTTTTCATGATTTTCGTGCTTTTATAAACACAGTCATTACAAAGAATAAAGAATAAAGTTGATTTCCCTAATTGAAACAATAATATATATTGAAATGAAATTGTCATTTTTCATGATTTTCGTGCTTTTATAAACACAGTCATTACAAAGAATAAAGTTGATTTCCCTTGTAACAATAATATATATTGAAATGAAATTGTCATTTTTCATGATTTTCGTGCTTTTATAAACAAGTCATTACAAAGAATAAAGTTGATTTCCCTTATACTTTTGATCTAGAGGTCTATAACAGCTGCATTTTTCTGTCCCAGAATTTTTTTAATGGTAGGATACTGGAAGCACTGGCGTACTGATAAGGGGGGGGGGGGGGGGGGGATGGGCAGTTGACCCGCGAAATAAAATTGGAATGTGGTTTATTTCTAGATTTTCTGGGTTAGTTTCGTCAGAGGCGGCATTCTTGGTGGGGGGGGGGCACTGTGCCCCCACTTTTCCAGGTTCCCCATAAAGTGTCCCCTTATCCTTTGTACATGTCCTTTTCCCTTCTGATAATTTTAATGGTAGGAATTCATGGAAGGATAGGCCTACTGGAAGCACTGGCGTACTGATGAGGGAGGGGGCAGTTGACCCGCGAAATAAAATTGAAATGTGGTTTATTTCTAGATTTTCTGGGTTAGTTTCGCACTTTTGCCCACAGTCAGAGGCGGCATTCTTGGTTGGGGGGGGGGAGCACTGTGCCTCCACTTTTTCAGGTTCCCCTAAAGTGCCCCTTATCATTTTGTACATGTCCTTTTCCCTTCTGATAAGTGCCTACTTTTCTTTCTCAGATGTTTTAATTATAACGTTACTCATAATTACATAAAAGAACTTTTCAGTCTTTCTTCATTAGATTGTCTTTAATATTCATCATGTAATTTTTCAAATGGGACCTTATACTTTTAGCTCGCTTGCTCGAAAATCGATATTCAGTCCATCACACCAAATTGCGAAGTACGTTGCTTAAACAATATGTTGTTTCACGTAAAGATATAAACAAATATTGATGTCATTCGTGGTAATGTATTCACAATCTTGACGAAGGCGTAGGCCTTTATACAAATATCTAAAAATGGTTTTTATTATTGTTGATGTGTCCCTTTGTAATAATAATAATAATACACAATATTTATAAGGCGCTTAATACTGGTGTCTCTAAGCGCACCATATTCTGACTAAACAATTATTTACCAACACTAGATGCCCCTTTTTCAGAAATCCAGCCATTCTTGCAATCATAGGCGCCAGAAGTGGGGGCAGGGGACTCGCCCTCCTCCCAACGAAAAAGTGTGTGTGTGTGTGGGGGGGGGGTGGGGGGTCAAAACGAATTTCCACTCCCCCCCCAAAAAAAAAAAAAAAAAAAAAAAAAAAAATCCGCAATAAAGCAGTATAATTGATTACTATTTAGTAACCAAAAAGAACATACAAAAATAATAAAACCTAAATTGAATCAAATTAAAATGATATTCCATTCAAAGAAAAGGAAAGTGAACTGGAATTAAAATTTCCTAAACATTCCGCATGCCCCTATATTCATCAATGGAGGATTTTATAATAGCGATACGCGCATTATGTATCCTGGAAATTTATTGTGAGAGGATGGGAAAGCGTGTGTGTATTTTTTTATTATAGGGGTGAGAAGACATGATGCAGCTGTTATAGACCTCTAGATCAAAAGTATATTATTGTTACAAGGGAAATCAACTTTATTCTTTATAATGACTGTGTTTATAAAGGCACGAAAATCATGAAAAATGACAATTTCATTTCAATATAATATTATTGTTACAATTAGGGAAATCAACTTTATTCTTTATTTTTTGTAATGACTGTGTTTATAAAAGCACGAAAATCATGAAAAATGACAATTTCATTTCATTTTAGATCTAGAAATCATGATGGGAAAAAGTGTGGCGAGTTGTCCGAAAAGGCTGTGGCGAGTTGTCCAGGGTATTGTGGCGGGTTGTCCAGGGTATTGTGGCGGGATGTCCAGGGTATTGTGGCGGGTTGTCTTGGGGCGGGTTGTCTTTGTGGCGAGTTGTCTGGACCCCGAACGGACGACGCGAAATCTTATTGTTTTCCTAGGTTTTTATGGTAGAGACGTTTGCCAGTCGTTTTCAAGAAAACCATATTACCATACGCGTAACATTATATCCACTAAAATGAAATTAATTGCCTTTACGTCTGATCCTACCCTAAACTAAGACCCCGTTCTCACTCACTTTGAAAGTGGTCTTATAGTGCGATATGGTATGTAATCCCGTAGGATTTTTTTGCCAAAATTGATTTTTGGGCTGTTTTGGCTTCAAAAGGGTCCCAATTGACCAAAAATGATGGGGTTCAAATTTTGAGACCCCTCCTTCACTTCCTGGGGGGGTCCATTTTGGGCGCCAAAATTGCATATATAAAGCGCAATAGGGAAACTTGGTGTCTTCCACCCTAATTCATATATTTTTTCGCCAATTTCACTGAGAAGTTGTCTGAGGTATATACGGATTCATTTTTAATGATATTGCGTCATAAAACTTTTTCACTTTGACCTTATGGGGGCGCAATTTTCGAAAAATTGTGAAAAACTGGAAAATATTTCCTAAAAAAATGTGCCCTTCTTCTTTCTTTTGGGCTAGAATTTTGAAATAATAAGTGGAAATGGCATTATTGTGTGTGTTATTATACACTGGAATGATTGTGAAACCTATCACATGTCATTAACACTGTTATTTTAGGCTGTTAATATAAAAATCAACCCTATCTTATAGTATTCTATCAAATGTATAACTTACTTAAACACCAGATGGCGCCAAACACCTTCAGACGATAATATAACAAAATTCTCAAATATCAACTTCTAGGCACTGTAATTGCATCAGTCAATCAGAAATTTGACAAATTATATATGTAATATTTTTTCACAAATACAAAATAATACGAAATGTGCATTTTGTTTTGTTGATATGGACCCCCCCCCCCCCCCCCCCCCCCCGGAGAATAAAAAAACAACGGGAACAAGTTGAGCTATTTTGTTCCGAAGTACTTGTACATATGGCACAATCTTGATCTAAATCAAAGAATTATTTGGAAACATTTTCCAGTTATAAACAAAACATAAAATAAAATCGGGAAAGGGGTAACCACCTACTTCGTGGTTACCATGACAACAGGAAAGTTCATCAGACTTCCAGGAAAAAGTCAATCGCTGTCACTATCTGGAGCATCCTCCCTTGTCCGGTTTTCACAGTCTCCACTATAGCATTTACAGAGAGGAGTGCAGGGCAAATCGTTGTTGGAACAGCTACACCGTCCCTTGCATCCTGATTTGCAGCCACATTTGATGAGTTCAAGTACTGCCCGTGGTGAAGGGAGCGCAAGACACTTGACTGGAAGACATCCTCGATTATCTGAATACCATCCATTCTCTTCGATAGGAGGAAGCACTGGGTAGTTAGTCTTGTATGATTTATCTCTCATCGTGATGTAATTGGCACGGAGGATGTGAGGTAGTAATGCGGCACGAGTTGGAGGTAACATCTCAACTTCCAGGTTCTTTGATCGGAACAGTTCCCATCTGAGCGATGGTAGGGTTGTTGGACCTGATGAACAGTAAACACGACATATGAAATGCTCCGACAAACTTTCCTCCCCAGTCAGCACCAGAAAAATTATGAAGTCCAAGGAGGCCTTGACATTTTTGATGTCCAATGACTTGAACCCGCTCCAGCACATCTATTTCTCGTTTCTTTGTACCCTTGCCTGTAGAAAATTGTAGAGAAGTGGGCACTGCATTGTTTCCACAAGATGCTAGATGAATTAAGAGAAGGAGGACATCATTGTCAGGGGACCAGACAGTAATTTCTTGCAAGGCACCACTAGCAGTAGAGGCAAAGACTTGATTAGGAATCAGGGTATCAGCCTCTTCATGTGTGTGCGCCTCCTCAAAATCATGTCCCTTGATGAAGGTATCATACACAACCACTAGCTTGAAAGGGCTGTCCGTGTTCTGTGAAAAGTTATCAAGCAGCCCCTGACCTAACAGGCACGTCAGCTTTTTCTTGGTTGACGATGAAGATAGAAGCTCCTTGATGGACATTATGAGCTTCATTTCTGGGTGTATCTCGTATTCTACTGATGTAGTTGCTCTCTTTTGTCGAGTCTTGTTCTTTAATGACTCTTCCATATATTGATCAAACACATTCTGCAGGTCTGACATCTTTTGCATGGCAGGTGTCTTTTTCATGCCTTGAAGTACACCCATGACGTCAATTATCAGCACCTTGACAGGAAGATCATGCAAGAGGTTAGGTTGTTGGGCTGCTCCAGAAGGAACCTGCGTTATCTCATGTTCTACGGTAACCGGAACCTCTTCCTGCATCCTTTCAACCTGTGGGGAAGTTGAATGATTGTCCTCCACGACATCAGGCTGTTTTACAGCATCGGGAGGTTCTGCCTTTGCATCTTCAACTGCATGCATCAGACTTGCTTTGTCTGTTGGGATGTACAAAGAACCATCGACTGCACATAGTGAACGGGGAACCACTGACATTTCATATTCACCTATTTTTCCGCAAGTTTAGGAACTAAGCTTGGGCGGCTGCCTTGGATGATAAGGAATCTTCCCAGCAATTCATGTTCCTCCCGCAACTTGATGACCTTGTCTCCAACACGCACTTTCCTTTTCTCCATCCAGTTCGAAAAGGATTTCAGCTTCAGTTTCTCCATTTTGTCCCACACCGAGAGGGTTGATGATGAAAGCAAACGATCAGATACAAACTCCTCAAAGCGCTTCTGGCCCTTTTCTGCAAAGTGGAGAATGTCACTTTTCGCCTCATTTGACACAAGTGCCGATGAAACCAGACTCTTCAATTGTGTCTTCTCCTTGAAAGGATTGACTCCGCAGTGCAGCTCGATTAGGTGGCGTAGTTTCAGAGCATTCTTCTTTGACCTCACTGCAATGTCTCCTGAGAGCTGATGATGCTCCTTCCTCACCGAAGCTGCAGTAGCTTTTGGGAAGTCATTGAGGTAATGATTTACCAGAGCAGCAAGGTGAGGTATGGTAGTGACTAGTCGGTCCAGAGCGGCTTCATTTCTTGTGAGTCCAACCATCCCACCATTCCCCTTTAGTTTCTTGATTTCTTGCTCTAGAGCCTGATCAGTGAAGAGAAGAGAAAAGGGTATCTCTGACTTTGCCACCACATTCCATGTTTATGGATCGTCCTCTTCTAGGGCATTCATTTGAGCGAGATGGACTGGCATCAGGCGAGCATAGTTCAGGAGATCACGAGCAAACAAGTACTTGGTAAGGTCTTCTAGTGATGACAAGTAGATCTCCCAGTCCCCTGATCGACATGAACTAATGAGATGTAGAAGACTCTCCACCTGGTTAAGATACTGCCAAGGTCTTCAGCTTCTTCAAGCGGTATGACATTGCTTGAGTACCAGGATTGGATTTCGCCATAGATCTCCACCATATCTCTGGGTCACGTCCATGAAGTTTTTCTTTGAGAGAATTGCACTGGATGCGAATTGGACCCTTGGGAAGATCCGATAGTATGGCATCAAAACGCAACATCATGATTGCAAGGCTTGCAGTAATGTGGAATTCAAGGCCACGCTTATAAGCTTTACCACCAAAGATCCTGCGAAGAGATGCTGAGGTGTACGCACCACATTCGATAGCACACGTGTCAAGACCGCTACCATCGTTGGTTTTGCCAAGAGCATGTAAGGCAGCGAAAGCAATGTGGAGAGCTCCAGCTCTTAAGATCCAGTTGGCGTTTCCCACCGACCGCTGAATCTTCAACGCTCGGGAGTAAAGCAGGGCTCCCACTTAGACGAGTTGTATTAGCGAGTTATGGCGAGGTGTGGTGAGTTGCCTAATTGAGGCACTCGCAATAACTCGCGAACAATTCGGTATGGCTCAGCGTAACTCTTTACAACATTCCACGACACTCCCCACAGTCGCGAGCAGCTCCACAATTTTGAAAATGTTCAAAAAAATTACCCGATTCGTTGTAATTCGAGGTGAACTCGCCTACACTCGTGATATACTCGCATTACCCGTAACAAGCTTGCGCTGCACTCTTCATAACTCGTATCAACTAGCCACCTTATGAAGAGTGTAGCCCGAGCTTGTTACGAATAATGCGAGTATATTACGAGTGTAAGCGAGTTCACCTCGAGTAACAACGAATTCACCTCGAGTAACAACGAATCAGTGAAAATTTTGAACATGTTCAAAATGTTCGGTGATTCGATGTAGCTCGCGGTGAACTTGTCTAACACTTGTAATATACACGTAGCAACTCGCCACCTTATGAAGAGTGCAGTGTGAGCTTGTTACGAGTAATGCGTGTATATTACGAGTGTAGGCGAGTTCACCTCAAATTACAACGAATCGGGGAATTTTTTTGAACATGTCCAAAATTGTGGAACTGCTCTCGACATCGAGGAGAGTCGTGGAATGTTGTAAAGAGTTACGTTAAGCCATACCGAATTGTTCGCGAGTTATTGCGAGTGCCTCTTCGAGGCAACTCACCACAACTCGCCATAACTCGCTAATACAACTCGGCTAAGTGGGAGCCCTGCTTTAAGATCGAGATCTAGCGTTATCAATGTCTTTCTGTGAGGGCCAACAACAGTCGCAGATATTCCCTGGGATAACCGAAGAACAGTATAGAGGGTCCCATAATCAGTTGGCGATGTCTTGAATAATGGGGCAACCACTGCTGTGTTTGTAGGCGTGCTAGCGGGAGAGGATTGAGACAACAATAAGGACCTAGTTGCAGCCCACGTTGGAAGAACATCATTCTTCGCTAGTTTATCTGATTTCTTCACCTGCTTTTTGATGATCACGACAGAGTCTGTTTCCTCTCTGTCCTTTGAAGACCCAGCTTCCCCCTTGTTGCTAGAAGGCTCAGTTTCCTCATCATTTGTAGACTCTGCATCACTTGGCATCTCTTCACTGCGCTGGGCTTCTTCATCGTGCAGCTGAGGTTCAGTCTGGATGATTTCTCCGTTGTCATCTGTTGTAAGGTAGTTCACAAGAGCCCAGGTATGAGTGAATTCTTGACAAAAGAGATTTTGTTTCCTCTTCTTGTAGGCCTGAAATCTCAGTGAGCTAGTTCTGATGACTGGCTCTGGAAGCACATTCATCTCAAATGCTAGAAGGTCTTGCGAAGAAAGTTTCTCGGGTATGACAAGTGGTTGATTCACTGGCTCTCCATCTACAGCCTGTTGGTTGATTACAACCACTGTCGATCCCGTGAAAGGTTGCTTGCCCTGTGGGTGTGTCTTCCAAGAGATCAATGTTGTCAATGGCAAACCAGATGTTCACACCCTTCTTGACAAAATCAGGAAGACAAAACCTTTCAGATCACAGAGCAGCATAATTATGTAGGAATGTGTGCGCGCTGTGTGCGCGCGAGCGCACTTGCCTGTGAACGTTTGGGTGTGTGGGAGGAAAGGTGTGTGTATGTGTGTGAATGTGCGTTTGTGTGGGTGTGCGTGTGTGTGTGGGGGGTAGATGTGTATACATGAAGGTTGTCTGTATGTTTGTTTCTGTCTCTTTGTGTTTGGAAATGAGCTAGTAATGGTAATAAAAGTACTACACCTTAAAACAGCTGGCCGAACAGTGACAGAGGTACGCAATTTGGGCTGACGGGGGTGGGGTAGGGATGGGGATGGGATGGTTGGAGGGTTTATCCAACTGAAAGTCTTCAAATTACCTTTCTCGCTGTTGAGGGATAATCACAGTTTTAGAAAACAACTCAAGTTTTGTGAAACCAGTCTTTAGATGAATGACACACCCAATTTTAGGGGGTCTCATGATAGGAAACTACCCCCCCCCCCCAGAGAGGGGTTAAGGGTCGGGAAATTTGAACCCCATCAATTTCTGATAGCTTGGACCCCAATCAATCCAAAAATTCCAAAAAATCAATTTTGGCACAAAAGTCCTACGGGAGCTGTTTCAGTGACATACCGTACCACACTATTAGTTAGACCGCTCCAGAGGAACGGGTCTTGGGGAACGGTTTGCGAGCGTTCACACTCCGAGCAGTTTTGTATGGCTCAAACCGCTCCACGAGTCAAAGTGGTCTTGTTGCTATGGCAGCTCAGGTCAGCAGGTCAATTTTTTCGCGCGCGGAATACAAACCGTATGGTATACGGTACGTACTACATGTTTCGCACCGAAGGTACTAGCTCACTTCCGTTCAAAGTACGCTTTCCGTTCACATTGCACGTTAGAGCGCTCCAAACCGCTCTTTATAAGACCCGCTCCTCAAGACCACCTCGGAAGGTGGTCTTCTGGAGCGGTCCAGAAGTCCACTTCCTGGACCACTTCTGGTTCTGGTTCTGGATTATATACTCCGACAAAGCGGGATCCCGCATCGCGTCGGAGGGTTGACCTGGGGGTTGACCTGTTGGAATTATTTCCGATTGGTGTTTGTGAAAAAATCGCAGAACCTTTTCTTAAAAATGTGTAGGAATAGGATGTCATGAGGCAGGTCGTTCCAATATTTAACAGTCCATGGGAAGAAGCTATTTGAGTAAATTGTTGTGTTGGTTCTAGGTCTCTGGAAGGATGATGGGTGTGTGCGTCTAAGTTTGCGAGATGGTCTGGTTAAGTAGGGGTTCCAGTCAACGTCTACGAGGTTTGCGTTGATTTTGTACATCATATTGAGTCGGGCAATCTTTCGTCTGGTCTCGAGGTCAGTCCACTGGAGAGAGGTTATCATGGCTGTCACGCTGGATTCTCTTGAGTAGTCGGTGAGGCACATTGTTGCAGCAGCTCTTTGGACCATGTCAAGCTGATGTTTTTCTTTTTGTGTGCTAGGGTACCATGCAGTCGTGCCGTACTCTAGTCAGTTGGGTTGTACAAGTGAAAGATAAAGTCGTGATTTGACGTCAACAGTACATGCTTTGAAGTTGCGTCGGATGACTCCCAGTATACCTTCTTAGAGCTCTTGGTGATGTTGTTAATGTGAGAGTTCCATTTTAGATCGCTGCTGAAGGTGATGCCCAAGTAGGGGTGGCTAGAAGTCACCTGTAGAGTGTTACATAGTTTATAGGGGGTAATGTTTGGAGATTTCTTCGATGTGAAATGCATGGTAAAGCATTTGTCCGTGTTAAATACCATCTGCCAGTCGGAGCCCCATTTGGAGAGGGCGTCGAGATCCTTTTGAAGAGTTTGGGGGTCCATTTCTGAATTTATTTCCCGATAGATTAATGCATCGTCAGCGAATAAACGTATTTTGGTACCTTTGGAGATACAGTCAGGCATGTTGTTAATGTAGATTAAGAAGCACAGAGGGCCGATGACAGTACCCTGGGGGCAGGGGCGTCGCTAGACCTTTTTCAGTGGGGGGGGGGGGGTGTAGAGGCCAACGATTACCGACAAAACTAACCACCAATTACCGACAAAATTAAATGTCCAATATCTACACATTTAACCCTATAAACCCGGGGCCGAAGGCTAAATTGTTTTTCCTATGGACTATCTGTAGTACTTGCGTATGCGCAAATGGTCATTTTCCACGACGACACAAATATACAAATTATTTCGTCAACTTAGTCAGCATTCATAGCTATATATTGTAATGCAGGCGCGGAGCTAGGATCTTATTTTAGGGAGGGGCGGTAGTGAGCAAGCAAAGCGCACTCATTAGGGGGGTGATAGGCCTTCCGCGCGAAGCGCGGAATCTTAGAAGTTTCCTTAAATTATGAGGAAAAGAAGACGATTTATTGTACCGTTCTCGACGGTTAATCCTTGTCTGAATGAAGTCCCCCCCCCCTTCTCCCGCGCGAAGCGCGAAAGCTTTGACGTTCCATTATAAGACTGTTAATCCTTTTTTTTAATTCAGTTTCTCCCCCTCCCGCGCGAAGCGCGGAAGTTTTGGCGTTTAATTAAATTATTAGAGAAAGTAGACGATTCGTTGAACCGTGCTGGACTCTTAATCCTTGTCTGAATGTAGTTTCTCCCCCTCCCCCCCCGCGCGAAGCGCGGAAGCTTTGACGTTTCATTAAATTATGAGAAAAAGCAGACGATTCGGTGTACTGTTCTCGACTCTTAATCCTTATCTGAATTTAGTTCTCCCCCTCCGCGCGAAGCGCGGAAGTTTTGACGTTTAATTTAATTATAAGAGAAAGTAGACGATTCGTTGAACCGTGCTCGACTCTTAATCCTTGTCTGAATGAACCT